>VSMD01062123.1:0-76322 GCA_008750895.1 Mirza zaza | reverse complement strand
CTCCTACTCATCCTTCAAAACCCATCTCCAATGTTACTCTTTCTGTGAAGCCTTTCTGGGCTTCCTTCTCTCTCAGCTCACATTCTATTTCATCCACATATGTCTTAGGCAGCTCTGAAATTAAATGACAGTATTTCCAGGGAGAGGGCACACATCTGGAAGTCAATGGACTTTAGTTCAAATGTCAGCTCCCTTACTCATCAGCTGTGAGACTTCGAACAGGTCACTTTGCCTCTCTGTGCCCCAATTTCCTCATCTGTAAAGTGGTTAACACAAGACGCATCCTCTACGGTTGTTTTGAAGATTAAGTACCATATGTGAGAGAGCATAAAATTATGTCCAATACATACTCTTGAGAGGCACTCAAGAGAAGTGAGCTTCATTTCTTCCTTAGTAGAGTGGGAGCTTCCCAGAGGCAGGAACCAGATCTTCATTCACTCATTCACACATTCATTCATTCACCCAGCCATCACCACTGAACTCCTGTTGCGGCCCAAGCCCTGAGCCAGAAGCCAGGTTATACAGCAGGTCACACACAAGACAGACTCTGCCCAGGGGACCATAAATCTCAGTTGGCCTTCCTCATTTGTGCATCTCTGCACCTGCTTTTGCTGGCACTGTCCCCACCTTTCCCAGGTGGTTTGGCCAGGCTGCAAGTTGCCTGTGCCCAGGATGGTCAGCAGGTCTCCTTCCTGCACTTGGCGTCCTCTAGGGAAGAGCCTTGTCTGGCCACTCTGGGAGGAGAGAGTTGAAGAGAAGCCGTCTTCCCCATTCTCGGGGAGCTCCTGGTCAGACACTCATGTCAGCCCTGGAGAGTTTTCTGCCTGATGGAAGAGACAGGCACGTAGCTCCCAAACCCGGACACTCCCAACCTGATGGTAGAGTCACATTTTCCTGATTTGGAGAACCCCAATTCTGGAAGCAAATAGTAGGGTCCCATTTCCCTGACACTGCTAACTCTTAGTCTGGTCAGGGAGATACACAGCTCCCATCTTGGCCCTGTCTGTCACTGGTGGGGGTGACATCATTCTGTCATAGGAGGGCACCTCCTCTGATGGGAGAGGCGATCTGCGCCCACAGATAGCTTAAGAGTCAGATAAACCAACGTGTATTCGAGAAAAAAAAAGATCAACCTAAGGTCCCTTTAAAAAGCTAGCTGTGCACGGTCTCTGTCTGTCTGTGGACTCAGAAGTGACATCCCTGGCCCTGCAGATGCACCCTCCTAATCCACAGGGCTGGACACAATGACACAATCACTGCCTCACAAGTACCAGCCAAGCCCCTCACCAGCAGATCCAAGCCAGAGCTGGCCTGAGGCCCCGCCCCTGCCATCTCGTGCCAGCCGTGCCAGGGGAGGCTTTCTCACGATCAGGGACATCTGGGCTGGCCCAGCTCCCAGAGGCCACCGACATGAAAAGCGAGGGGCTCCACGGAAACACCATCTGCACATCATAAAGCCGCTTGGTGGTTCCCAGAGGCTGCCTCCAGCTGTGACTGCGTTGCGGGAAAGCTGAGGAAGGCACCAAGCGGCCGGCCGGGAGGGGAGGCCAGGGTGGGAATGGGGGTGGCCAAGAGGGCAGAGCCGGACTGGAACCCCTCCGCCCGGCACTTGCGCACTTTGGAATAGATGTCCCTGGCTTGTCTCCCTGTCACTGCCTGGGACCACAGTGGGCTATGCCTACCCCTGAAGATGACTCGGTGACAGGGAAGAATACAGGAGTGGGTATGCACTCAGATCGAGTGGCACTGCCTCTGTTCACTCTTTAGGTGAGCAGATTGACTGTGCTGAGCCTCCGTGTCCATATCCGTACAGCGGAGATGATCACGATCACCCCGTGCGGCAGGATTGCTATGGGAATTAGGACACACGTATTGAGCTGTGTACTTAAGATCCATACACTTAACCTCTGTAATTTCTGTCCCATACCTGAGTTAAAGTAAGTGCCCAGTCACTATTGTCATCTTCGTGCCTCCTAGACAGGCTCCTGGAACTCCAGGAGGAGGCATCTGTAACCGGTGGAAAAGCGAAACTTACCGTCTGCAAGTTTGGAGCTGTTGAGGATATTTCATTGCCCCTCCTGCCCAAGGCCCCGCCCCAGCAAAGGCCACAGCTGATTGGACGAGGGGTGGGGCGTGGCACGGGGGAAGCTCACCTATTGGCAGTGGAGCAGAGCCTGAGAAGAACTTGGGCTGGGGCAGGGAGGAGGGGAAAGAGACAGAGATGTGGGAATGGCAGAGTTAAGGGAGACACAAGGTTCCTGAGAGACAGAGAGATGAGAGGGAAGAAGGCTGTGTTCTGGGTCCCACAGGAGTCCCTGAGACAAGGCTATGAGTCCCGACAAGAAGCACAAACGCAAATACGCACGCCCTACGCCCAACACCCCATCACACCAACACATGCACGCACACACACGCGGACACACATGCACACACGCACATGCACACACGCACGTGCACATGCGCGCGCAAACATGCACATACATACACGGACACGCACGCACACACATGCACGGACATGCACACACGCGCACACATGCACACACGCACGCACACGCACACGCACGCAAGCACGCACGCTCCTGTTCTCTGGTTCTTCACGAGGCCCCGCCCGCACCGCGAGCAGCTTGCCGCCGGGGAGTCCCGCAGGACAGCGGCTTGGCCGAGGGGCTCAGAGGCTGCGGGAGACGAGCAGGCTTGAAGGACAGGGTTTGGAGGGTGGCGCGAGGGAGAACGCGTGGGAGACGCAGAATAAAGGCGCACAGAGAGCTCGTGGGGAAGTCCACAGGGTGCCTGAACGGGCCGGGATCCGCACAGCAACGCGTCGCGAAATCGCCACCTGCCACCGCTCAGTTCTGCCTCCTCGCGTCGGCTCCGCGGGAGGTTTGCCCCGCCGGGAGACGGGGCGGCCCCTGAGCCGGTTGTCCCTCGACCACGGGCTAGGGGAAGCCGCGCCAGGTCTTGGCTTGGGCTCCCCCAGACGCAGGCCTGAGTCAAGGATTTTAGTGCCAGCGGTTTCTTTGGGAAGTGGTCTCTTTGGGAAGTGGTCTCGGAACGCTGGCAGGGCGTGGGGAGGAAGCCGGCAAAGGCTGTTGCCGTGCAGGGATCTCTGCGGGCGCCGAGCCCACCCCACGGGGCCTGGGAGAGACAGGGCGCATCGTGCGCCTCGGAGCGCACTGGGTTGATACCGCAATGTTTGGCCCCCAGATCTCGTATTGGAACGTGATCCCCAGAGTCGGGGGCGCCGGTGGGAGGTGTGCGGGTCACGGGGGCGGACCCCTCATGAATGGCGTGGTGCCCTCCCTGCCATAGGACCGAGTTCTCGCTTTATTAGTTCCCCAGAGCTGATCGTTTAACCTGCGTGGTCCCTCCTCTCTCCCATCCCCTCTGTCGCCCTGAGACAGCCTGTTCACCCTTCGCCTGCTGCCTCTGCTGGAAGCTCCCTGAAGCCCTCACCAGAAACAGATGCTGGTGCCACATTCCTCCTACATCCTCCAGAACGGCGGGCCAAACCAACTTCTTTTCTCTATAAACTAGCCGGCCTCAGGTATTTCCTTGACAGCAGCACAAGACGCACTCGCACAGCTCCCATCTGCATTGGCTGAGGGCTGCTCCAAGGGCTGAGACTAGAACTACTTAAATTTTGCACCACTGGCACCTCACTTGTCTCGCCTGGCTACCAAGGCTGCTTCTAGGTGGCATTAGCTCCCTGACCCTCGGGCTTGCTGCGCACATGGATAGAGCGGGCTCCAGCAGCCTGGGAGAACCCTCGGGCAGAGAGCCGAGGACCAGCAGTCGGAAGTTCAGCCATGTGCAGGGAAATGGCAAATGCCAAGGGGCTAGGGGTGGGGCACGGACGGCTGTTGCTGTACCCAGCAAAAATCTCCCAGTGTCTCAGGGGTTCTGTTTGGGTCATATGTTCGTCCCTGGACCGATGACAGAGGCCGGAGCAATGTGAGTGCTAATCGAATTAGTCTTAGGATAGAGGTTGGGGGATGAGAGGGTGGTGAGGTGCGTTCCCTCAGTACCGCATCGAAATGGTAAGAGTGGACTGCAGCAGGTCTCAGAGTGAGGTATTATAAACGGATGTTGAGTGGCCAGAAAAACAAATCACACAAATGACCATTGCTCAGCCCCAAGTTGCCAAGTTAATTGGAAGGTGAGAGGATTGGATTTGGCTTGTCAAAAACCTTTCCAGCCAAACCCTTTAGCTGGCCACTTGCCCTTAGCAGAATTTAAAGCATTAATTGAGCACTGACCTGTACCAGACATTGTGCCAGGCTCTGAGGGGGCACAGATGAAAAGTGCCATCTCTGTTCTCTGGGAAGTCACAGGCAAGGCTGGCAGTGGGGATGGAAATGACAATGACCACAGTTTCAAATATCATTTCATCACATCTGTTAATGAGATGCCACTGATTGCAACACACACAATTATTTCATGAGCCACCAAGAAAAATTAGGAGCTGCCAATTAAATTATGTTACACCATGGATAAGATTCATCCCAATTTCAGAGATATGAAATGTAAAAACAAAAATGTGTTTTAGAACTGATGGAATATGGTAATAGATTTATATTAATAGTTTATAAAGGATTTTTCATAGACTTTATCCCATTACCTTCTCACTACAAATCTGTTGAGAGTAATATCACTGCTATTTTCCATTCCATGAAACTGCACTCAGAGAGACCAAGTGACTTGCCCAAGGTCACTAAGCTAGCAAATGGCCAAAGTGGGACTCAATCCCAGGTCTGGTTGCAGAACAGAGGATACCACCAAATCTCCCTGGGAAACTTCCTTAACATTTTGTCCTTCTTTTTACCAAATATGGACTCCTCCCACATCTGCTTGCCTGTCAGCTCAAAACAGGGAGCCCAGGAAGCACCAGCTCCCTCTGCTCCGACCCACCCACATGCCCAGGCTTGAGATTTCTGTTCCTGGAAACTCTCTTCCCCTCCAGGCAAAACAGTCTTCCTTTGTGACCACAGGCAAATGGTATAGTCACCCACTCCTTCCCAACTTCCCTCAAGGCTCCTGCCAAGGTAAGCACTTCTTAAACCTGGGTCCCTCCCAAAGATTCCATTCTTAAGGAGCCAGGCTCTTGCCCCTCAGCACACCTTAAATTAGACCTGTCTGTTAATGGTTTATATGAGACTTTCCTCATATATGTGCCTTAACTGTCCCAAGCTGAAAACCAGGGCTGGCTTTGGAGGTGAGTGACATGCGCCATTACGTAGCAGTTCACACCTGCCTTAGCGCCTGCTGCTGTCGCCTTCATGTCCTAGTAATTCTGGACAGAGGAACCTGCATCTTTGTTTTGCACTGGACCCTAAAAATCACATAGCTGGTCCTGCTAAGAACGATCCCACTGCTCTTAAAAGCATCTGAGCAAGGAGTCTGCTTTGTTGCTCCCATTCCTGGGATTCCTGAGGTCGGGAACTGCAGCCTGGTCACCTCTGTTTTCTGGAACAGCCAGTGCTCAGTTCCCTGAACAGAGGGAGTCCTCAACAGCAAAACTGAATGAAGGAATGAAGTGTTCGTGTGTCTGTGCACGCGTGTGCCTATGCACACACAAGTCAGCCTATGTTCTCTCAGTTGCAAGTGACAGAAATCCAGTTAAAAGTAACTAAAACTCAAAAGGGGAAGTTATTGACCCACTGAATTGCAAAGTGTAGGAGACTGATGAGCGTCAGGCCCGGTTGCACCCAGGGACTCAGCACTGTCACCAAGACACTGGCTCTTGGCTCTGCTTTCTCCGCGGCGTCTCCTCTCAAGCTCTCCAAAGCACCAGGCTGACACACCACCAGCGTAGCCGGCTTTTCGCGGAGAGTTTCCACCAAAGTCAAGTCCCAGTCACATGCCTCTGTACCAATCACTACCAGAGGCTGTGATATACTCATTGGCCAGACCCCAGTCACATGCCCACCCCTGAACCAATCACTGGCCCTGGCAGCTCTGATACTCTCATTGACAGGCTTGAGTCACATGCTCAACCCTGAACCAGTGACTGGCCCTGGCAGCTGAGACGCTGTCATTGTCAGGTCTGGATCATGGGTGGGGAGAGAAGCCTTTCCAGATGGACATCAGGATGCTGTTCTCAGAGGAGGAGAACATTTGGTGGTGGGTGGCCAAAAACAACTAGTAACACCACGGTTTCTCTCTGCCTATCTCCCAGCTGGTCCCTTAGCTCCAAGCAGCCTGACAACCCTGGCGACTGGGAAGAGCAGCCTTGGGAACCTAGCAACAGCGGGAGGTCCGGGAGACATCATGGGTTCAAGCAAGCAAAAGGCCAAGACTGGAACCTCAGCGGAGCAGATCAGGCAGGTGCTTGAGGCCAGGTGGTCATTCTGCATAGTTACCACCAGAGGGCAGCCTTGCCTAGAGACATGGTAAACAGGAGAGGGTCTGGTAGCTACAGGTGACTCCTGTCCCCTGCCCCCTCCCCAGGCATGGCCCACCTATGTTGAGCCTGGCTGTAAGTACTTTTTATGTATCAACTCAATGAGTTATCACCAATAAGGTTGGTACATTTATTACCCCCATTTTACAGATGAGGAAACCAAGGCTTTGGAGACGTTAAGTAACGGGTCCAAGGTCATACAGCTAGAAAGGGGGCAAGTCATGTACCTTTTCCACTAACCTCTGAGCCTCTTGAGGTCAGAGGCTGTGTCTTGTCCTTATTTGAAGCCCCCACGAACCCTGTTTGCTTAATGAATATCTGTTGAAGTGAGAGCCTGGGGGCCGAGGGGCTGTCACTGCATTCCCTCCACCCTCCCCCTTCCCCACGCTCCCCTCCCCCTTCCAGGTACTACACCACATAGGTGGAAGACAGAGTTTTCGATTTGGCAGTGGCACGGCAACTCCACTGTCTCAAGGTGTAGGGCGACAGCTGTGCCTCTTTCTGGAGTGGCTGGCAGTGTAACTGGGGCCAGGAGGAAGAACACGTTTAATGTGAATTCATTCGGCAACCCCCACTGGACTCCCACCTGGGCCCAACACCATGCGGAGTGCTTTGAGGGGGACAGAGGGAAGCATGGTACAACTCCCTCTCCCCAAAGCCCTCTTGGGAGAAGAAACAAGTCACAGCCAGAAGGAAGAGCACAGAAAGAAGTCCTGCACACCATGAGAGAAGGCTTCGACCATCTCATCGTTTGGACTAAAATGTATGACATGCATGCCAAGTGCCAGGTGGAGCCAATACAGCGGTGAACAAAACAGAAAATAGGCTCAGCTCTTGCAGTCACCAAGCTCTCAGTGTAACAAGGAGGCAGACAAAAAACAAATATGTAATTGCAAATGCAATGTGTTTTAAAGGAAACAGAAAAACACGCGGTACTATAAGAGAAACTAAAAGGAGACTTGTTTGAGCAGGATTTTTAGGATGGCCTTTCTGAGGTGGTAAGAGATGAGGAGGAGCTAGCCATAGGAAGAGTGTGGGAGCAGCATTCCAGAACAAGGGAACAGCATGCAGCACGTCCTTCATGGTGGGAGAGTGTGCCATATTCCGGGGACTAAGATTAGCCAAATTATGTCTGGAGGATAGTGAGTAAAAGTAGAATGTGGCAGAAGACAGGGTCACAGAGGAGGGCATGAGGTTAGAGCCTCATCAGCCAAGGAGAAGAGATTGGGCTTGATCTAAGTAGAATAAGAGGCCCCCAAAGGGTTGTAAACAGGGTGATGATGCAGTCTATCTAATACAATCTACATGTCTAAAAGTCAAGAGAGTGGATGGACAGTGAGGCAGAGAACTGGAAACACAGCAGCTCTTGCTGAGTCAATATCAAGGGTCACAGATGAGGGGGCTATTTCTTCCCAGTGGGGACATCTGCAAAGGCTTTGAGAAGGGGATTTTAGCCCAGGTGAAAGTTGGACAGGCAGGAAGGAAGGAGAAGCCTGTATTCCCCAGCCCAACTTTTTTCTCCTAAATAAAGGGAAATTTATTTTTCCTTTTCCTGACTCAGAAACTAAAGAGATGGCCATCCATCAGTGCCTTCTAAAATGCCTATGTGTAGAGTTAAACGACAACGACAACAGATCATCAGCAGTTCCAAGTGCAAATAACTCAATGACAATGTAAAACCTGGTGTAGATAGACCTGGCTGAGCCTCACAAGGTTTCTCCCGGAGACGACAATGTCAGCACCTGCAAGTCTGACCTCACTGGCTCTGAAAGGCAAGATCACAGCAGAGAGAGGAGGAGAAAATGGCCCCTAGCTGCATTTCCCGAGCAAATGGGCACATTTGCCTCTCTGGCGAGCAGGGCGAGTGTTGACCAAGCCAATCAGAACTGGACTAGTAGGAAAGATCCTCTCTGCCAACTCCACTGGTGACCAGTCTCATGAAGGACAAAAGCTAACATTTTGTGAAGTGCGCTGTGTTTGTTAAATAGGGTATGTCTCTATTCAACGAAGTACTTGCCTATCAGCCAGTGGGCTCCAGTCATCTCTGAACAGATACTGGTCCTCATTGATCACTTCCTCCTTCACGAAACTAGTCCCCTCAAGGCAGGTAGAGAAACTGAGTTCAGAAAATGTTTTGTTTTTATTTCTGCATGGTTACTTGGCCTATCCAGCATCCATTCTCCTATCTTGTGGTAACAGTGCCCTAATTTTTCTTGGGGATCTCAACTTAGGTCATGTATCACATGCACTAGCCTCCCACCCAGGCTCCAGGGGCAGAAGACTTGTGATCCATGTGCAGCTTGTCCCTGAATTTTGCCACACTATGACCTCCCCTACTACCTCCCCTTTATGGTCACAGGTTCCAGGTGGGCATATGATCTAAACTGGCCCAATCAGATAACACCATGACTTTTGCTGGGCCAGTAGGGAAAGGCACATTCTCTTTTATCTAGACTAGGATCTATGAGGATATTACTCTGGAGCTTCTGGAGTCCAGTGGAGCCTGTCTGAGAATGAAACCAGTGCAAAGGAAGCAGAGCCAAGAGACAGAGAAAGCCTGAATCGTATGACATCTCTTGAGCTCCTGGATATAGCCATTCCTGAAGCTGAACCTCATTGTGGGCGGGTTTCTGACTGTCACATGAAGGCCAAGAAGTGCAAGGATGAGAACCAGGCATTCTGATTTCCAGTCTAGTGCTCTTATCTTGTATTGAGTTCCAGATGACTTTACCTAGCCACGCATACAAATTCGACTAATCTGTATGTGGCTTTATGGTCTGCTAAAAGGCAGGTATTTCAAAAATAAAAACATCTGATCATAATGGCATTTTATCTAACTGAATCACAGAGCCTTGGAAGGACCTCTGGAGTTCATATCATTGTGTGGTTTTCAAAAAATTTTTAGCAACTCCTTGTCTCAAATGAAGTTTTAAGCAGAACTCCTATGTGTAAGAAATAAAAGCAGTATCACGTTAGTATAAACCTATTTTATCTTTTAAATTAAAAGTTTTAACATTTACTTTTTATAATCAATGAAGACCCAAATTTTAATGTGTTGTTTCCAATGTATAAAATTTTATTATATAATACATTTGCATATATGAGTTATCAGGTTTTTTCTTTTTTTATTATTTATAATTGACATACCAGGTTTGGTGGCTAATGCCTGTAATCCCAGCACTTTGGGAGGCTGAGGCAGGAGGATCACTTGATGCCAGGAGTTCAATACCAGCCTCAACAACATGGCGAGACCCCATCTCTACAAAAATATAAGAAAAATTAGCCAAGCATGGTGATACGTGCCTGTAGTTCCAGCTACTTGGGAGGCTGAGGCAAGAGGATTGCTGGAGCCCAGGAGGTGGAGGCTGTAGCAAGCTATGATTGCCCCATTGCACTCCAGCCTGGGCAACAAAGCAAGACTTTGTTTCAAAAATAAATTGACACATTATAATTGTACATATTTATGGGGTACAGAGTGATATTTCAATACATTTATTTAATATATAATAATCAAATCAGAGTAATGAGCATATCCATCACCTCAAACATTTATCATCTCTTTGTGTTGGAAACATTCAAAATCCCCTCTTCTGGCTATTTGAAAATATGCAATAAATGATTATTAACTATAGTCACCCTACAGTGCCACAGAATGCTAGAACTTATTCCTTTTATCTAGCTAAATGTCTATCGACAGATGAATGGACAGAGAAAATGTGGTCTAAATACACAATGGAATACTATTCAGCTATTAAAAAACGAAGGAAACCCTGTCAGCAACACAGATAAGCCTAGAGGACATAACGTGAAGTGAAATAAGCCAGACACAGAAAGATAAACCCCGCAGGTTCTCATACCTGCTAAATAAGCTAAAAAAGTTGATGTCACAGAAGTAGAGAGTAGAACAGTGGTATCCAGAGGCCGGGAAGGCTGGGGGATAGAAAGAGGTTGGTAAAACGAGAGGGATAAATTCTAGTGTTCTATCACTGTTTTTTTTTTTAATGGTTAAAAATATTTTTTAAATAATTGGGGTAAATGCTGGCTACCGTGGCGTGTGCCTGTGGTCCCAGATAGCTGAGGAGCCCAGGAGCTCAAGGCTGCAGAACTATGATCAGGCCTGTGAACAGCCCCTGCACTCAGCCCCGGCAACATAGTAAGACCCCATCGTGAAATTTAATTAATTAATAGTGTAAATGAAAAATTCCCTCAGATCTATTCCATCTTTCTGAGGGCTTGTGAGTTTAAAAAAAAAAAAAATGAACGTTTCAGTTTGTCTGGCTTTGTCAAATGTCTCCTTTTGGTGGCTACTTGTTCCTTCTAAGTTTAGAGAGGTTCTGCTTCTCTTGTCCAAGAAAATTGTCCAGGTATAAGCTAATGTTCTAGAACAGTGCTTCTCAAATGTTAATACACATACACAAATCACCCAGGGATCTTGTTTAAAATGTAAACTCTACAGTTCTGAGATGGGGGTCTGAGATTCTGCAGCTCTACCAAACTCCCGGGGCTGCGGAGGCAGCTGGTCCGTGGACCACACTTTGAGTAGCCAGGCTCTAGGTGCACAGTAAGGAGTGTCATGAATATACCTCCTGAAGCAGGGAGATGAGAATCACTGCCAAACTCTAATTTGAAAAACAATGGGGAAATATCTGGAATGACTTATGTCAAAATGTTACAGAAAGTGGTGAGATTATCAACGTAAAAAACAATGGTGAACTAGCACCTCTTATGTTACACTGGGTGGAGCTGGAGCCAATTCTTCAAAGTGAAGTATCACAAGAATGGAAAAACATGCACCACATGTACTCACCAGCAAATTGGCGCTAGCTGATCAACACTTAGGTGCTCACATGGAAGTAATATTCATCGGGTGCCGGGCGGGGCGGGTGGGGGATGGGTAAACTCATAACTAATGGCTGCAGAGCGCACCAGATGGGGGATGGGCAAGCTCGTAGCTCTGGCTTGGGCGAGGCAAAGGCAATTTACATAACCAAAATATTTGTACCCTCATAATATTCTGAAATTTAAAAGAAAATAAATTAATTAATTAATTAAGAAAAAAAAGGTGGTGAGATTATGAGCACTTTAAAATTTCTTCCTTATGCCTATCTGTATTTTCAAATTTATCTATAGTGAGCATATACTACTTAGGCAATAAATAAATTTAAAACTAAATAACTAAGACAAGAAAATCTAAAATGTACACATATTTTAGATTTTAGGTAAACATACCCTTTATGAGACCCTGACAGAGCGTCAGGAGCACTGTCCCAGAACCAGCAGCTTGAGAGCAGCCGCTCTCGCCCTCCTGCTGCGCCTGCGCAGGCGGCGAGACGGCGAGGAGACGGGCCCAGGCCTCACGGCCAGGTTTTGGCAGAGCCAGAACCGTGACATTAGAGATCTGGGCAACGCGGTTCGAGCCCACAGCCACGGTCTGGTGAGGCCTGACCCGGCGACACCCTAGGAAGGGAGTCTGATACTGAGCCTGCCTCCAGAACGGGACTCCAGGAAGCAATGGTGGACGCGAGCCTGGGCCTGTGGGACCGTTTCTGAGCCACTGACCGTCTGTCCCAGCCCGGGGCCCCGGAACAAGACCAGCCATCTCCAAGGAGCCCATTTCTCCTGGTTCATCCACTTACAGAGTGAAGTCCTCGCTCCATGGCGCGGCATTCAAGGCCGCCACCACCCTTGCTCTGCCTCTCTGTCCATCACACCTCCTGCCTCCGCATCCCCACCCTGCATGCACGATTCCACTTGTGTGACCCACCCTTCCCCAGCCCTGAACAAACCCTTCCAGGGCTCAGAGACTCCCTGCAGCCCAGCCCACCTCTCCCCTTCCCTGCAGGCCCCAGCCAGCCACCGCCCTCCCTCCCGGGGTGTCCTGCTCCTGCCTCCGGCTGCCTCGTCCTCTGCTCAGTGTGAGATATCGGAGGTCCTCGGCTCCCTCTCCTCTGACCGCTCTCCTCTCCTCCTGGGCGGGCTCGCGCACCCCCGAGGCTCTGCAGGCGTCTCCGTGCCAAAGCCTGTTTCCAGGCACCCGCCTCGCCCTGGACACAGCGTTCCGCTTCCTCCTCGCTTCTCCTCTTGGGTCCTTCCCGGGCAACCCTGTGCCCTCCTTGGTGCTTCCTCCTGGACGGCGCCCGCATGGCCCCATTGCACCCCGCACACAGCCCTGCCGCCCCAAGCCACCGCCGCCTCCCCTTGGGAGACCACATGGCTCTAAGTGGTCTCTGCCTGCACCCGAACCCACTGCGATTCTCTCTCCGTGTGGAGGCCAAAGCGCTCTTCCTAAATCTGGTCACGTGCCACTTCCAGGCCGTCAGGGGCATCCCAAATGAAACCAGCATCTCTGCCACGCCCCGCCAGGCTCTGCTAAAAGAAGGAAGGAGGTCCTTGTGTTGCCTGTCTCCTATTGATCAAGGGCTGTGGGTTTAGATTGTCATGGCCAGGAACTGGGCCCGAATGACTCGGGTTGGCAGCCATGAGCGCCAGGGCCTGGGCTCGCTGCCCTCCAGCGACAGCCCCGAGACCGTGCGGCAGCGACAGCGCAGGGTGCCCCGTGGACGGCTGCCACCGCTGCCTCTCTTTTCCTCACTCGGGCAGCAGCTGGGGCTGCTGTGCCGGTGACCATGAGCAGCCCTGGGAGCCTCGCTGTCGACACCCTGTCCCAGCAAATCTCCGCAGGCCACCGCGTCCCCAAAGAGCTGCCACTGAACACACCCCTCAGGCCTCCCCCAGCAGTGTCGCAGGCTGGCGCCGGGCTGGCACCAGGAAGGCCCAGGCCTGCTGGTGATGCCAAACAGCAGCGTCTGCCACAGCCACTGGGCCTGGCATAGAGAACGTCTCCTCTAGCCCTCCAGGACAGAGGGCGGGCTCCCTCGACAATGCCGGCGACAGCCGCAATACCAGCGACACAGGCCACGCAGGGCTGGTGCTGCCCATTCCTCGGAGGGGGAAACTGAGGTGCAGACGAAGGAAGGCAAAAGAAGAAGGAAGTAGCCCGAGGACGCCCGTCCCTGCCGTTCCCTGCCCCACTGCTGCACGAGGGGCTGTGAGGGGCACAGCCGGGCAGAGGCGAGGGGCTTCTGGTCTGTCTGATCATGCTCAGCGCCCAGCAAGACTCTTACCTCTTGGCTGTAGGAGGATAGTTTTAAAGGGTCCCAGTGCGTCTGGCAGAACCAGGCCGCTGAGTTGCCCCTAGCCCCCACCTGCTCCAGGGAGGCCACGCTCCACCCCAGGGTCAGGTGGCCAGCACACCGTGTGTGCCCGAGCACCCTCTCCCCGGAGCACCAAGCCTGCAGGCCGCTGTGGCGGGGGTGCGAGGTTAGGCCAGGGGTCCACTAAGGCCCCGGCAACAACCCCCGCAGAAAGCTGGAGAGGGGCCCTAGGAGCGGAGCAGGGCAGAGATTTCCTGGGCATGCCACACCCCCCAGTGGCGGGCCTGCCTCGGTGCCTCTCTCCCACTGCACAGACTCTCTTGGAGGCTACCCGTCACCTCCTGTCCCCACCCAAAAGGACTCTAGAGGACGAAGGAGGGGGAGGGATCGTTACCACAGCACAGTAATAATTCCTCAGTCTTTTGTCCAACAAATATTTCCTGAGGGCCTGTGCTGGGTGCAGGGGACACAGCCACGAGTGAGACAGACCAGTTCCTGGCCCCAGGGCACTGGCAGTCCAATGGGGGAGACAGATGCCCAGCATGCACACAGACAGGGAACGGACACGAGACACGATGTCAGCAGCCATGGTCTCTATGGAGAGAACCCGGGCATGGCTGGAGCTGAGGGGCAGGAGGAGGACTGTGTGCGTTGCTGGTCCGGAAGCTTCTCTGGGGTGGTCCCAGGAGAGTTACGAGGGCAGGAGCCACGCCAGGAGCTGAGGGACAGGGTTCCGGGCACCGGGAAGGACAGAGGCCACGGCCCCAGGCAGAAGGCAGCCTGCTGTGTCGGAAGCAAGTGAGGTCCTGCGCAGTGGCCCCCACCTGTCATTCCAGCACTGTGGGAGGCCGAGGCAGGAGGATCGCTCGAGCCCAGAAATTCAAAGTTGCAGTGAGCTATGATTGCACCAGTGCACCCAGCATGGCTGGGCCGCTGGGGCTGGAGAGAGAGCCCAGATCTGGCTTTGAAAGCCGAATGCAGATTTGGCTTTGACTCTGAGTGACATGGTGGGCCGTGAGACAATTTTGAGCAGGGAAGCGACATCAGCCATGTTTTTAAGGGATCACAAATACTTACAGATTAATATTAGCACTTACTATAATATCTACCGTAACAGGTGTTACACTCACACTCCGACCCAATTATCCTCTTTCACTTTTACAACCACCCTGTCGCAGCGGCAGGCCCGATCACCTCCCCGTGTTCTGGCAAGGGGGAGATGGAGGTTCTGAGGGGCCGTCCCCGCAGGCTGTGCCGTAGGGGCAGAGCTGGTACGCATGAAGGCAGGATGTGAGCCAGGTCTGTCTTGCTTTGGAGATGTCGGGTTTGCCGGCCTGGGTCCCAGTTCTGACTCCCACCAACAAGCCATGCAGCAGGCGATGGCTGCTTGGTCTGGACATGGCCCCAGCAAGGGCTTCTCAACCCAGGTAGCAGAGACCCAGGGAGGACCCTGGAAGGAGGAGACCTGCAGTCAACCCCAGCTGCGTGGCCACTGAGGGTCACTGCCCTTACTGAAGCCCAGCTCCACCCTCTGCGAGATGGGCAAACGTGTCCTCCTCCAGAGCTTCAGGGAGGACCCCGAGCACAGGATTCAGGCCAGTGGCAGACACAGAGTAGGTGTTCGACAGCCTCACACCAGTTACTAATGCCCCAAGTTTTGGGAGCTGTCTGCTAGGGACCTGGTGAATTACGTGCCCGGCAGGGCCAGCCTGGCAGGAGAAGGTGACCATTCTGCCTCCACGCTGGAGCTCGGCAGCAACCCGGCTGCAAGGGAGGCGACGGCGACGGAGGATGTAGGAAGGACTAGCCAAAGTGCAGAGCCAGCTGGGTCCTCTCCCTGAGATTGTCCCCGTCCTCCTCGGCTGGTAAGTGTGCACAGAGATGGCTCCTGAAGTTCCACCGTTAAAGACCCATCCATCAGGGTAAGCAGTCATCTTTTGTTGGTCAAGTTCTCCTTAGACATTTAGCTCCACAGGACCCACAAAAATCCATAAACAGTGAATAATATCTATGACAACTATTTCTGGGGCTTTTGTTTTTGTTTTGTCTTTAGAGACAAAGACAAAGCTGGAGTGCAGTGATGCGCTCACAGCTCACTGCAGCCTCAAACTACTGGGCTCACGTGATCCTCCTGCCTCGGCCTCCCAAGTAGCACTAAAGCTGTGAGCCACCATAGCTGGCTAGTTTTTCTTATTTTTGGTACAAATGGGGTCTTGCTATGTTGCCCAGACTGGTCTGAAACTACTGAGCTCAAGCGATTCTCCTGCCTCAGCCTTCTAGAGTGCCAGGTTACAGGCGTGAGCCACTGCAGCTGGCCTATTTCTGTTCTTTAAATTGTCTTCTGATCCTTTCTGGTGCACAAACATGCATATATGAGCCCATGCATCCTCTTCTCGAATTTGTTTTACTTTAACACTATTCCAAACATGCAGGAAGGGATGTTGGAGATGAGCTGGCCGCCCTCTTTTCGAAGAGCAGTATGGCATATTGGTTAGAAGGTGAGTTTGAAAGTAGGTAGACATGGATTGAAATCCAAGTTGGCAAGCTGTGTGGCCTTGGATAAACCACCTGACCCCTCCAAGTCTCAGTTTCCCCACCTGTGGATGGGGATAACAGTGCTCCTCCCACCGGGCCAGAATAAGGACAAAAGGGGTAATGTGTGCAACACTTTAGCCAAGTGCCATACACGGACAAGTGCTCAATTACCAGTGGCTGTTGTCACCATCACTATAGTCCTTCTCACCGAGATATAAATACACAGCAGGCTCGGAAAGTTTCCTTGTTTGGGATGATATTTATCCCAAACTAAGCTACCTATTGCTCTGTAACAAATTACCCCAAAACTTAGTGGCTTAATAAACACACATTGATAACCTCCTTATTTCTGTGGGTGAGGAGTCTGGCCGTGGCTTAGCTGGCTCCTCTGCTTCCAAGTCTCTCACAAGGCTGCAACCAGGATGCCAGCCGGGGCTGAGGTCTCATCTGAACGTTCCACTGAGGAAGGATTTGCTTTGAAGCTCAGGTGGTTGTTGGCAGGATTCAATTCCTCAAGGGTTGTTGGACTGAGAGCCTCAGATCTGCAAGATGTCAGCTAGTGACGGGCCTCAGTTCTTTGCCATGTGGGCCTCTCCAACATAGCAGCTTTTTTCATCAAAGCATGCAAGCTGAGAGGCGAGACAGAGAGGCAGCTAGCAAGACTGGAGTCTTACATATCCTAATCACAGATTTCTGTTGCTTTTGCCATATTCTGTTGCTTAGAAGCCAGTCTCTAGGTCAGTCTACACTCATGGGAAGACATGAACGCTAACAGGCAAGGGATCTTTGGGGGTCATTTTGGAGTCTGCCTGACACAGCATGATGCAGTTCAACCAGTATTTTCTGGTGCTTTCTCTGTGCCAGGCACTGTACTAGTGCTGGGAATTAAAAAATACATCAGTTGAGCTTCCTATCTTCCAGGAACTTTTTCTGGCAGATGTTTTCTGCTTCATGCTCTTATTCACCTTTCACTTCTGTGAACCCTGTGTCCTATGTAGGATCACTCTTGAGGGGGAAGGAAATTACTAACTCCACAGTGCGAATTAGTTAACCAGACCCTTTCCCTCCATCACAGGGTGGCAGAGGACAGAGAGGGGAACACATTAGCTCCGAGGGGTATTTGGAGAGTAGTGGTCACTGTGCCGGGCCCTGTGAGTTCCAGGGAGGATGAGAGTGGACCCTGCCCTCAGGTAGCACACAGGGCGGTGGGGAAAGACAGGACAGCCCGCAACTTCAGGCTGCAGTGAGGAGCCAGAGGAGGCCAGAGCCACAGCAGCTCTTCTTAAAGCAAGAGTTACAGCCAATGGCTGAAAGCTGAAACCAAGTTTTGCCCTATACTTGGGAGGCCTTGGTGGCTTAACTTCAGAGCAACAGAGGTTTCCTTCCCCAAAACAACTCCTGTTCCCCAACCCTGGCCTCTACCTCACAAGCACTAGAGAGGCTTGCTACTGGGAAGTAACAGAAACAAATATTTAGCTTTCATGAAAAGGCAACTCCTTCCAGGAATCTCATCTTCCCCGGCTAACCACAGGGGGCTGGCGAGGGCTGCCAGTCACAGACCACCTCTCTTGGCCACTGAGGTGGACTTGGCATCCAAGTTGGGTCAGTCTCCCATCCCCTGTCTGCTAAAACATGTGACCCAAGCCAAACCAAAGTCCTTCCCTGGGATTTTTTCTGGGTGAAGCAGACAGGGAAGAGATCTTTTCCCAGTTGATTCAGACATTATAAAGAAGAGCCCCTAGAAGCAGCTGGTGGCCATGTTTCCAGACATATGGAGGTAGGAAGATGGAGACCAACACACATTGGGGCAGGGCAGGGAGCGCCAACAGCATCAAATTCTTGGTTCCCATCTTCTCTCAGACAAGATTTACTTCTGCCCTTTCTGGACATGTGAACCAATAAATCTCTTTTTATTTACCTGAAGTAACTCCAGTTGAGTTTCTATTACTTGCCAACAATAGGGTCCTAAATAAAATACAAGCCTACCATTTCACCACTGGCATTCACAATAAAGCTATAAATCTTCCTGGGAGAGGTGGTGACCCAAGGGTCCAAATGCTTACTAAAGTATAAATGACTGATATCAGATCCTTTCCTGAGAGAAGGCTATAATCATGAGCTTATCTGAAAATAGCAGTCTGTAGGGCTAAAAGATAATCAAGACATCCTTTACCATGTTCACAGATAATAAGGACCTGTGATTCTAATTCAGAAAACCTTGGTTTGAATCCTGGTTCTACCACTAACTGGCAACCTACCTCACTTATCTGGGCATCCACTTTCTCATCTATAAAATGGGAATAAGAACATTATCCACCTTACTATTTTACAAGGTTGTCATATAGAAAAATAAAGACATTGCATTTCCCTATAGCCAACATCCCTGGGTGTGCTATAGTAAACACATCTCAACACTGTATATTTGGACACATGCCAGTGAGCAGAAAGGTGACAAACTCTGTACTCCCGTAGGGCTCATCAGCTAAGGCTAAGAGCGACTGAGGATGGGCTCACAGCAGGGCTGAGGGGCGGACACCCAACTACAGAGCAGCAGTGCCAGTCTGGCCCCCACTGGCACCAATCCCACAGCTACATTTTCATCATTTTCTCCGGATCATGTAATTCTGGCTAATTTAATTTCTAAATTTTATCTTTTTTTCTTTTTAAAATGTTAACAAGACACTAAAATATTTTAAACAATAGACAGAAATATAAAACTAAAATAATCCACTGCCCCTCCAGCCCTATTCACCCAAGATAACCACTGGTGACCATTCGCAGCCTTTTTATTTAGATATCAACATCTATTTTCACAAATAGAGATCTAAAAAGCACTCTGCTCCATACTTTTGTTATAAGGTCTTGGAGGCCTTTACCTATCAGCGCATACGGTTTTTGTTTGTTTTTTGTTTTTTTGAGATTAGAATCTTTCAGTCACTAATGTGCTGAGTTTGCCGGATCTGGCACCCAGTACAGGGCTCAATAAATATTGTTAAAGGGAAGAAACAGAAGCAAGGGAAAATGGAAAGAAGGGAGTAATCAGGGAAGGAAAAAGGGTAAAAAAAAGAAAAAAAGAAGGATGGAGGCAGGAGAGGAGGAGGAAGGAAGAAAGGAAAAAGACAAGGAGGGGAGGAGAAAGGAAAGAGGAAAAGGCAGGAGGAGAGAGACAGAGAGGAAGGAAGAGAGAGAGGGAGGAGAAAGAGGGAGGGATAGGAAGAGAGACAGACCGGGAAGATAAACCAAGGGGGTCAGAGGAGAAGGGAGTGTCAGAGCGGAGGACCCGCCCCCGGCCCGCGGGCTGCAGCGCCACCTCCGGCCACCAGCGGCCGCCACACGCAGCTGCCCGCACCCCGCGCTCGCGACGGGCCCTCTCTCCCGCCTCTGCGCCGCTGCTCGCCGCTCGGCCGCCGCTCCCGGGCAGGGCGGGTCTCGCGCGCGGTCTTCTCGTGAGGGGCCTCGCGCCGCCGGGCGCGCGCCGCCCCCCTGCCTCGCGGCGCGGGGTCTCGCGGGCCCCGCTCCCGCCCTCCGCTCGCCTGGCCCGGACCGGAAGCGGCGCCGCACGGCCTGGGCCTGGCGCGGGGGGCGGGCTCCGGGGCCCGGTCGGACATGGGCAAGAAGCACAAGAAGCACAAGTCGGACAAGCACCTCTACGAGGGTGAGGGCCCGGGGTGGGCGGCGAGCCCGCGGCGCTCGGTGGGGCTTTCCTTCTCTCGAAGTGACTCTCGAGCGCCGAGAGCGACCCGGGCCTCCCCGCCCGTGGCAGGCCCAGACCCGCGGAGGGCGCGTCCCGCCGAGGCTCGCAGACCCCGCGGGCGCGGCGTTCGAACCGGGTCCCGCCTGCCGGCTGGGCCTCGGCGGCGGCCGTGAGACGGCCCCAGAGGCCCGGGAGCGTTCGGGGCGGGCGGCGGCCTCGGCGGCTCCGTCATTCAACAGGTGCTCCGCGCGGCGCCCTCCGCGAACCGCGGCCGCCCGGCCTGGCGCCCCGCGCCCCGCCCGGCCTGGCCCCGCCTGCGGGCGCCGCCCCTCGTCTAACCTGGCGCTTTCCTTTCGTTTAAGAGTATGTGGAGAAGCCCTTGAAGCTGGTCCTCAAAGTGGGAGGGAATGAAGTCACCGAGCTCTCCACGGGCAGCTCGGGGCACGACTCCAGCCTCTTCGAAGACAAAAACGATCATGACAAACACAAGGACAGAAAGCGGAAAAAGAGAAAGAAGGGAGAGAAGCAGGTTCCGGGGGAAGAAAAGGGGAGAAAACGGAGAAGAGTAAAGGTACAGGTGGTTGCACTGCGTCTGCTTTGCTGGCTGTGCCGCTTTGTGCGCAGTCCCGCCTCCGGCTGCCAGCCTAATTCTGTGTGTGTGTGTGTGTGTGTGTGTGTGTGTGTGTGTGTGTCGCTTGTGAAAGCTGGCTTGTTTTGAGGAGGAGCAGGACGGAGTAGAAACATGAATCATCTAGAAACATGAATCATCTATGAGTTTCAGCAAATCTTTATTTCATTGCACTCTTAGGCAGTTGCACTCACACGTCAGGTGAGGAAGCAGATCAAGTTCTGGTTTTCAGGAACTGTATCAAAGAGTGCTTATCCATCGAGGAAGGGCAAAAAAGTCCTCGAGAAAGCCTCAGTATTCGAGGTTTGTCTAAAGTTATCATTTTGAAAGCAAATGGGATCTCTTGGGGTTCAAATTTTGTTTGTTTTTTTTTTGAGACAGAGTTTCACTTTATTGCCCATGCTAGAGTGAGTGCCATGGCGTCAGCCTAGCTCACAGCAACCTCAAACTCCTGGGCTCAAGCAATCCTGCTGCCTCAGCCTCCGGAGTAGCTGGGACTACAGGCATGCGCCACCATGCCCGGCTAATTTTTTTCTATATACATTAGTTGGCCAATTAATTTCTTTCTATTTATAGTAGAGATGGGGTCTCGCTCTTGCTCAGGCTGGTCTCGAACTCCTGAGCTCAAACGATCCGTCCACCTCGGCCTCCCAGAGAGCTAGGATTACAGGCGTGAGCCACCGCGCCCAGCCCAAATTTTGTTTTAAAATAAATATTATAACACCACATCTATAATGAACAACTTCCATCTTTTAAAACAAAGTTTGAGTATACCAAAGAGAAAATTTGGTCAGAGACCTGTAATGGACATAACACCAGTAATAAAAATAAGTATTTTCTTAGCCACTCTTCTCTTAATAGAAAAGAATAAGTAGCTGGGCGTGGTGGCTCACGCCTGTAATCCTAGCTCTCTGGGAGGCCGAGGTGGGCGGATCGTTTGAGCTCAGGAGTTCAAGACCAGCCTGAGCAAGAGCGAGACCCCATCTCTACTATAAATAGAAAGAAATTAATTGGCCAACTAATATATATAGAAAAAATTAGCCGGGCATGGTGGCACATGCCTGTAGTCCCAGCTACTTGGGAGGCTGAGGCAGCAGGATTGCTTGAGCCCAGGAGTTTGAGGTTGCTGTGAGCTAGGCTGACGCCACGGCACTCACTCTAGCCTGGGCAACAAAGTGAGACTCTGTCTCAAAAAAAAAAAAAAAAAGAATAAGTAGCTGCTGTCTTGCTTTGCAAGCTGAGCCAAATAATAATAATTAACTTTCCAAATTTAATCTGACACTGAATGACTTATTAAATCAATTACTGTATATGTAGGTTAGTTTTATAATTTTTCTTGTTTATAAGCAAAAGTGTTCTGTGTGATTAAACACATTCGTAAGTCACCAAGTCTTAGAGATTTTCTCTTTGGGATTTATTCCTTCCTTTCTGCCCCAGTTTTTATAATGTGGCTAGACTATGACAACATATAAGACTGTCCGATGTTTCTCTTTCTTTCCTAAGTTATAAAAGCCATATATGCATCTGAAATTTTTGTATATAATTCAAGTGGTACAAAAGTGAGCAAAAGGAAAAAGTTTTCTTCACCCAGTCCCTTGTATAGTCTTCCTCTATAGAAGTAACTAGTTATTTTTTATTTAATTAATTTTTATTAGTTATAAAGTAATTCATGAAGGTAGTTTTAAAAAGTCAAGAGTACTATAAGTCTTTTTAACACAAAATCAGTGTCCTGTTTTACTCTGGAGTTTAAACTTTTTAGTTTTTTTCCTTGGCTGTTTATCTCCATTTATAAATGTAGGTTTGTAATGCTGTTTACTGGTTTATCAGTTTACATCTTTTAATGACATGTTATCTATGTGTATGTGTGTACATATATTTATTTATTTTTTGAGATAGGGTTTCATCTGTCACCCAGGCTAGAGTGTGGTGGCATCATCACAGTTCACTGCAACCTCAAACTCCTGGGCTCCAGCGATCCTCTGCCTCAGCCTCCCAAGTAGCTGGGACTGCAGGCATGCGCCACTGCACCTGGCTAGTTTTTTATCTTTTGTAGAGATGGTGCCTCAGTTGCTCAGTCTAGTTGTGAACTCCTGGCCTCAAGCAGTCTTCCTGCCTCAGCCTCCCAAAATGCTGGGGTTATAGGTGTGAGCCGCTGTGCCTGGCCTTAATGATGTGTTATGGAAGATGAGAATTTAAATTAGCATTCTTAGACTGTTTCACACCCCTAATTTCCCATCCCCCACTTTCACAGTATGGGTACATCACAGTCACTGACTAAATCAATATTCAGTGTTTTTTTTTTAAGTTATTATTCACTAGAGATAAGAATATACAAATACAGATCTGATCCTGACCAATTAGTTAATTGCTGTCATTTGTTTGCTTATTGCTACTAATTCTTCCCAAACTCTCAGATTTGTAAAACCCCCATCTGAGTTCCATTTTTTGGATGGACTAACGCTTCCCTTTTTTTTGGAGACTTGTGTCTAGTAGCTCTCTGTATCCTGTTCTGGGCTGGATTAGTTGCTGTCTGTCTCTAGGCCTCCTGGGATTCTCCTTCGCCTACTTCCTGGATGTCAAGTCTTCCCCTTTTTGATTTATACTTTTGTTCTGTGGAGTCTTAACTCCAGGGACTTCCTAAGAAAGCATACATAGGAGGTAGATTTTTGTGTTCTTATGTTTGAAAGTCTTTGTTCTACCTTTGTATAGACTACTCATGTAAGTTGATGGTTTGGCTCAGTAAGGAATTTCTGATGGAAAATTATTTTCTCCTATAATTTTGAAGGCATTGCTCTTTTGTCTTCCAGCTCCGAATTTGCTGTTGAGAAGTTTTTTTTTTTTTTTTTAATTTTTTTTTTTGAGACAGATTCTCACTTTATTGCCCAGGCTAGAGTGAGTGCCGTGGCGTCAGCCTAGCTCACAGCAACCTCAAACTCCTGGGCTCAGGCGATCCTGCTGCCTCAGCCTCCCAAGTAGCTGGGACTACAGGCATGTGCCACCATGCCCGGCTAATTTTTTTCTATATATATTAGTTGGCCAATTAATTTCTTTCTATTTATAGTAGAGATGAGGTCTCGCTCTTGCTCAGGCTGGTCTCGAACTCCTGAGCTCAAATGATCCACCCACCTCGGCCTCCCAGAGAGCTAGGATTACAGGCTTGAGCCACCGCGCCCGGCCTGTTGAGAAGTTTTGCCATTCTGATTCTTAGTCAATTGTCTGTGAGCAGTATTTGCTTTCTTGGGATTTTTAGGCTCTTCCCCTTTATCTTCAGTGCTCTATCATTTCACAGTGAATACTTACATCTTCAGTTCAGAAATGTTTGCTTGAAATATTTTGGTGATAATTTTCTTTCCTCCATTTTTCTCTTCTCTCTTTCTGGAACTTCCTTTTTAAGGCTGATTGCTGTTACATTGTATAGATAAAGCATATTTTATCTATTCATCAGTTGGTAGACATTTGGTTTGCTTCCACCTTTTGGCTACTACGAATAATGCGGCTATGAACATCTCTACAAAGATGTTTATATAAAGAGATCTACAAAGATCTCTTCAAGACCCTACCTTCAGTTCTTATGGATATATACCTAGAAGTAGAATTGCTGGATCATATTATTAATATATTCTCTTTTATAAATGATAAAACTGAGACTCAGTGAGGTTAAGTAACTTGTCCAGGGTCACACAGTGCCAGTAGAATAATTCAAATTCTGACCTTAAGAGGTTTTTAGTCTAAAAGAATTAACAAAATGGACACCAGCCACTACCCAGAGTACATGAAAGAATAGTCAGTGTCCTAACATTGGCAGTGTTCTAGTTCTAGGGCTCCTGAGATTATATGGAGTAGGGAAATTCCAGAAGACTTTGTTCAAGAAATAGCATTTGAGTTGGGCTTTAGGAAGTCAGAATAAAGTGATATTATACTATATATCCAGTTAACATGGGGCCAACTATATGTCCTGAGGGAAACAGCCCTGTTATAATAGTATGGTAGAAGTAGTCTTTTATATTATATGATTACATGTACATTTTACTATAAAAGATTATAAAGTCATGAATATTGTAATTTTTGGGCTACCTCAGGTTTTTTCAAAGGTGATCTGACAGCCCAGTTGTCATTAATATAGTGATTGTAGAAGCTGATCCCTGAATAGAATGCTAGGCCACTGCATAGAGATTTAAAGGTAAGGAAGCTCACACACCAAGTAGAGGATTAGTATGAACTCTTGTTAGAGGATTAACATGAAGATAGGCAAGTGTGAGGATGTATATAGGGGATGTAAAAGTAGTTCTCTTTGTAAGTACAGAATGCATGAGGGGAGTGTAGGATACGATCTGAAGGGCAGTCGAGTTGTCAGAGAAGGAAGTTTAGACTAATGCTGTGCAAAGTCAGAAACTTTCTGAGTGAAAGAATGACAAAAGTTGAGTCTTAGTAATATTAATCAGTTAATAGTATCTAACAAATATTGAGGAGATTGGAGACTATAAGGAAACCTCAGAAAGCTTGACTTGTGCTGCTGACTTTAAGTGATGATGAAGTATGTCTGAGAAGAAAAGAAAGAAAAAATAAAAGAAATCTTGTCATTGAAATAGCTCAAGTGACAGGTCTAAATTCCTTTATCGAAACTCACTGGTTCTTCTGAAAAGCATAATCCTAACCCAAACTATGTTTTTAACAGCTTTGCAAGTCAACTTTAGGTTTAGATGCTCAAAGAAGTTAGGCCTGTCCCATTGCTAGGGATGTTGAGTAAGATGAGAAAGATAGTTGTCATTATTAAAATCTTGTTAAAAGGCAAGCATTTAACACATATAGGGTATTATTTATAAAGCTAATTTTATATTATTTATAAAAGTAAAATTCTTAATGAAAATTTAAAACTATTATACACAGTAAATTCCAATAAATACCTGTTTTATTAAACTACCATAATAGGTCCCAAAGGGAATACGTATTCATAAAAACCAACACTTGAGTATTTACTATATACCCGGCACTGTTCTGAGTTCTTTATATATATCTACTATTTTAATGCTTATAAATAACTCCATGAGGTAGTACTATTAGTATCTCGTATTGCTGAGTTAACTGAGGCAGAGTATGAGGTAGCTTATAACTAGACAGAAACAGAAACTATAATCATTTTAAGCAAAATAAGAATTCTGTCAGAACACAGTTTATTGACTTGTTTGGTATGGCACTTGTCACACCTAGGATCTTAGGGCTGCTGTGGCTTATCTGGCTTGGCAGAAATCCTCCCCTTTCCCAGTGCTTTTGCTTGTATATCCCTCCTGAGGTAGTTCTCTAATCCCAGAAGATCCTCCCAGAGAAGGAAAAACTCTGACTAAGGGCATATGAGTAGTGTTGCTCCCGTAATAGAAGGGCTATATAGTCAACAAATATTTACCAGATACCTATTGTCTGACCAGGCTCTATACTAGACTGAAATGATAAAGATAAATAGGTTAAATAAACAAGTAAGAGCTCAGTTAGGCTGGGGAATTAGACATAAAAGGACAAATAAACTGCATGGCCTGCTAGGTCTTAAGAGAGTTATGAAGACAGTATCCCAGGAGTCCAGGAAAAAGTGCTTCTCATTTTGCCTTGTAAGCCATGGGAAAGCATTGTAGAAGTAACAGCTGGCCTGTGTGGCAGATGCTGTTTTTAATCTAGAGCCAAAAATGAGGTGTATGCGTAGAGCTGGAACTCATTCTGCTAAGTGGAGTATCACAGGAATGGAAAAGCAAGCACCACATGTAGTCACCATCAAATTGGTATTAACTGATCAACACTTAAGTGCACATATAGTAATAATGTTCATGGGTGTTAGGCAGGTGGGAGGGAGGAGGAGGGGATGGGTGTGTTCACACCTAATGGGTGTGGTGCGCACCATCTGGGGGATGGGCACGCTTGAAGCTCTGACTCAGATGGGGCAAAGGCAATATACATAACCTAAAATTTGTGCCCCATAATATCCTGAAATTTAAAAAAATTTTTTTGAAATAAGGTGTAGCTACAAAGTAAAGAACCTGATTTTTTTTATTGGATTCTGAAATCAGCTGGTAAAGAGGAATTCTGAAATTGTTCTGTACATTGGAGGCATCATTTGCATATGTCTCTGTATAGATCCTCCTAAAGTAGCCAGTCTGAAGGACAATACTTAGTGCTAAGGACAGCAGCTATTAATTCACACGCTTTTATGTTCCTCTTTTATGCTGTCTCCTATAATTCTGCAAATACTTATTTAGCAAATAATACATATTAGGCATTGTAGAGCTTAGGGGTATAGAGCTGAGTAAGACAAGGCCCCCAGCTTACAGGGAACTCCAGTGAAAGAGGCAAATGTGTCTCTAATATGGTGCAATGAGTATTATAGTACTAATTAAGCAAAGATTTGCTTTAAAAGTATTACAAATTAAGAAAATAACTTGCCATCAAGTCACAGACAAATTAGAATCTCATCTGAAATAAGTACAATGTATGTTGTGGAAATGGCCACTGTTCCTTTCTCCTGCCTTCTACTTTCAAACACACAGGATATTTCCTCTGCTGAAGTGCATTTCCACCCAGCTGCCTCCACCCCCAACCTGGCCAAATTCTTTCTCTTTCAGTTCTCTGCTCAAATGTTACTTCCTCATAGAATCCTTCCTTTACATCTCCCCAGTCTAAATTATTTTCACCCAAAGGTTATTCTGTCCTTTGAAATCTGGGGTTTTTTTTTAATGAGTTGTTTAATGTGTGTCTTTGCTGTTATACTGTCAGCTCCATAAGAGCACAGTCATATATGTATTTTATCTCCCACTGTATATCCACACAGTAAAGCCTCATTTATTTATCGAATGAGTACACCCATCACGTGCTAGGTAATATGCTAAAATTTCACATACATTGTCTTATTCAGTACTCTAAATAGTCCTCTGAGGTATGTATTGTGTCTGTTTTTAAAATGAGAAAATTAGACCGTAAAAAATTATATCATTTATCCGTGATGTCATAGCTAATTAGATAGTTTATCATGATCTCATAGTTTTGCCACTACTAGTGACAAAGCCAGAATTTGAACCCATTTTACAACCTGTAGCTATAAACTTTTCTTTCTTGGCTACTTAAAGTTAAATGGCACTGGTACTTTTGGTTAGTTTTCTATATGTAATCAACAAAATACACTATCTGTTAACAGAACTATGTTAGTTTGTGGTTTTGCCATATCTGTGTTCCTTTAATAAGTGGTATTACGTAGGACTCTATAATATGAATTATAAAAAAAAATTAGAAGGTTGGGATCAGAATTTTAGGTGGAGAGAGACCTGCAGAGATTAAAATGCCTCTTGTTATTTAGATGAGAAACAGACTAAAACAGTGGGGTAACTTATTCAAGGCCATATGCTAGTGCAATAGAAGCTAGGGCTCCTGATTCTCAGTCTGGAGATAAATTGCTACAATATCTCTGTTCAAGTTTAGGGTGGTTTCCAAGTAGTGTATGTTTTTATATATATTTTTATACATGTTTTTATACATATTTTCGCTTTTGGATACACTAGCCAAGAAAGTTACAGTCTTCTCTACTGAAAAAGGTGGTTGCTGTAGACCAGGCTAACTAGGTAAAGTTACTAGGTTGGGGTAGTTCAAAGACATACCTGCTTTTAGTACTTTTTCTACTTTTCTATTTCATGGCCTTACTTGATCATCTCATTGACTCTGTAACATACAGTCATCAACAATTAAATCTCTATTTTTTTAGGTTTCTTTCCTTTTTTTTGAAGAAGAAATAGGATCTTGCTCTGTTGCTCAGGCTGGTCTGAACTCCTGGCCTCAAGCAGTCCTCCCACCTCAGCCTCCCAAAGTGCAGGGATTACAGGCATAAACCACCATGCCTGCCCTTAAGAATGAAGCTAGACTATAGGTTAGCAAACTAGCCAGCACCATCTGTCTTTATAAATAAAGTTTTATTGGAACACAGTCACACCCTTTTATTTATATAGTGTCTGTGGCTGCTTTTTTTTTTTTTGAGACAGAGTCTCGCTTTGTTGCCCAGGCCAGAGTGAGTGCCATGGTGTCAGCCTAGCTCACAGCAACCTCAAACTCCTGGGCTCAAGTGATCCTCCTGCCTCAGCCTCCCGAGTAGCTGGGACTATAGGCCTGCGCCATCATGCCCAGCTAATTTTTTCTATGTATGTTAGTTGGCCAATTAATTTCTTTCTATTTAGAGTAGAGACGGGGTCTCGCTCTTGCTCAGGCTGGTTTCGAACTCCTGACCTTGAGCAATCCGCCCGCCTCGGCCTCCCAGAGTGCTAGGATTACAGGCGTGAGCCACCGGCGCCTGGCCTGTGGCTGCTTTTATCCTACAACAGCAGAGTTTAGTAATTGTGGCAGACCTTAATAGACCGCAAAGCCTAAATATTTGCTCTCTGGCCATTTACTGAAAAGGTGTGCTGACCCCTGCTGTAGGCTCTTCGCATTGGCAATAGGCTTTAGTTTTTTCCACCTTTGAGAGTGCATATTGCCTTTCAGTCTGTCCACTCTTCTTGTTTCACATTTAATGAAAAGGAACCTATATCTCTAGAGCTCTTATTCCATAGAACGGATGTTCTAACCTACCAACCTACAAAAGATCCATGCTATTAATAGTTTTTCTGGGCAAAGGATAGAAAAAGAATTTTTGCTCCAGAATGTGTTGTGAAGTCATAAAAAACAGACACCAATCAACTAACATTAATGGTAACTGGGATCGAGAGCACAATGACTGTAGTTTATAACATTGTTCTCTGGAGCTTTTAAATGAATCATATATTCTGTATTAAGTGCTTTGGCTCCTTAAAATAGGGTGATTCTCAAAGTGTGATCCCTGTACTAGCCACACCCACATGGCCTAGAAACTTGTGGGAAATACAAAGTCTCAGGCTCTACCCTAAACCTGCCGGATCGTAGTTCTAGGGACAGGGCCTAACCATCTGTGTTTTAACAAGACCATCAGGCAATTCCACTGCTCTAGATACTAGAATAAGAACATAGAACATAAGCCAAGAAGACAATTTTTTGAGTCAGTAAGATAAGAGCATAAAGTAGATATTTTTGGACAATTTTACTTTGAAATTTAATTTTAAAAATTGTAGAGTACAGAGAATAATAAAACTACTACCTGGATACCAACCATGCAGTTTTAGCAGATACCAACATTTCACCTTTTCTATGTTTATTTTTTAAAGAGTTGAGAGTACAGACACAGATGAAACTTCCTGTGTACCCTTCCAGAATCCCATTTCTCTTTTTCCTTAGAACTCCACTCTCCTGAATTTGGTGTATATCACATGCATACCTGTTTCTGTAATTTTATTAGTTCTGTAAGCATCTGTGAACAACAAATGCTTATACATTTTTGAACTGTACATAACTGATCTTGTGACAATTATTCTGCAGCTTTTTTCTCTAGAGATCATGTTTCTGATTATTGTCCATGTTGATATGATATAATTTTAGCTCATTTATTTCACCTGCTATGTATATGTGACATAATTTATTAACGTCCTTTTAATAAGCATTGAGTTGTAGCTAATTTTTTAGTCTTTCAAACAATGCTGCAATTATGCTCTTGTATGTGTTTCCACCCGTCCTGTGTGAAAGGAGGCTTTTCCAGGGTATGTGTGCAGAGAGCAATAGCTCAGAAAGGCAAAGGCTTTGCTAGCTGTGCTCGCTATTGCTGATTGTTCTCCCAGTGACTGTCCCCATTTACTCACCCAGCTCCAAGATGTGAGAGTTCCATTTCTCCACATTTTTATCAAAACTTGACATTTTCAGACATTTTAATTTTTGCCAGTCAGGGAGATATGAAATGCCTTCTAGTTTTTCAATTTATAATTCCCCAAGTTCCAGGGAGCTTAAGCTAGTTTTCATGTTTCTTAATACTTAAGATTTCTTCTGTGAACTATCTGTAATATCCTTTACTCATTTTTTTCGGAGTTCTTTGCCTTTTTGCAGGGATATGTACATGTTCTTTACTGAATCTTTGTTAATAATTTATGAATTATTTGTGTTTCAAGTACTTTTATCTCAGTCTATAACTATATTTTTAGCTTGGTTGGTGGGTTTTGTTGAGGTACCAAAATTTATAAATTTAATGTCAAATTTATTAAGTTTTTCCTTTGAGATTTATTTTTTTGTGTGTCTAGAGAAAATCTTTTTGTATTCATAGGTCTTATAGATTCTTTACTTTTATCTGAAGTTCTGAAGCTCTGCCTTGTACATTTAAGTTTTTATCTGGAATTTACTTTTCATGTATGGCATGAGATAGGGATCTAACTTCATTTCCCTTTCCATGTAGATAACCAGTTGTCCCAGCACTACTCTTTTGTCATTGATTTATGTCTTTTGTCACCTCTGTGATAGGCTAAGATTATCTATATGCATGGATCTGTTTCTGAGCTCTCCAAACTGTTCTGTTGGACTATTCGTCTATCCCTGTGTCAGACCTACATTGTCTTAATTATTCTCACTTTATACAAATAGTTAATATCTGGTAAGACACATTATCTTATTGTGCCCTTTTTCAAAACTATTCTAATTGTTCTTGATGATCATTCACTCTTCAAGATAAACTGTACAATTGGCTTGTCAAATTCCATGGAAAGTTCTGTTTTACGGTTTTGGTTGGCATTACATTGCACTTACTCATTACTTTGGAGAGAATTGTCATTTAATTTATGAACATAGTATATCTTCTTTTTACAGGTCTTCTGTGGCTTTCAGTAATGTTTCACAATTTTTTCTAAAAGGGCTTGTGCATCTTTCATATATTTGTTCCTATGTATGTTATGTTACTTTTGGGAATAGTGTTATTTTTCTAATTTGTTATTTCCATCATAGAGAAGCACTGTTTTTTTTCTTCTTTATGAGTGTATTATTCTCTCCTTTTCCAGTAGATGGCAGTAAAATACATTAAGATTTCATTATTAAGTATTTTCTTTTCAATATTTTGCCCTACTGAAATTAAAATGATTTTTGTATTTAAAGGTATTGGTTATGAAGTATTTCTAAATTATCTCCCTTTGTTCCATTTAGGAGGATAGAAAGAAGCGAGATCGAGATCGTGTGGAGAACGAGGCAGAAAAAGACCTCCAGTGTCACGCCCCTGTGAGATTAGACTTGCCTCCTGAGAAGCCTCTCGCAAGCTCTTTAGCCAAACAGGAAGGTTAGAATAACTCTGAATGAACTATCCTGAATGATGGGCTTCAACTGTTGTAGCCAGGGAAAGTGACTGGGTTTTAGTTTCTGAAGTTTAAAAGCTTTGTAATTAAGTTTGTGTGGGGGTTTTCTTATTTCTGTTTCACTGCCGAAGAGCTTTAAATTAGCTAGAAATTTGAATTGATATTCTCAGACATCAACATATTTTTAAGACAAATGGAATTTCTATATGAGATAATTTTATAACCAATGTAGATAAATCATAGAAAAATTGTACTCTCTAATCCTTTTTAAACCACCATTTTCCTTTCTTCTTTGCTTTAGAAGTAGAACAGACACCCCTTCAAGAAGCTTTGAATCAACTGATGAGACAATTGCAGAGGTAAATATTTTTCCAGCATTTTTATGACATAGAAATTGAAATGGTAAATGTGTAGGATCCAAACCACTTCTTCATTTTTGATTATTTAAAGCCACATTCTGTGGCCTAAATCCAAATGTACTTGATTTTAAAGTGGATGGTAAATATTTTGCCTGGCAATAGAAGTACTCCAGGAGGAGAGCTTTTAGATGTTCTTACTTGGTTTGTTTTAACTGGCAACTTGAAGGGTGTTGGCACATTTCTCTTTATCTAAAGTAATTTCTGATGTTAAAACTTTAGGAATAAACAGTACAGGTATTTCCACTTTGCTAACAGATGAAAGTACCTTCTGTATATTTGTGCAGTACTTAAAATGCCATGAGTGTTCAGCAATTATTAAGTCTGGGAGAGAAAACAAAATACCATAAATAGGATTTATGACTCTATATTAAATGCAGAACTTTGTTCTGAAAATTTTAATATCTAGATTAAACCAATGTTAAGTTCTTAAAAGGGAAAAGAATAATTCAATCTTTATTAAAATACTTATTTTGATACCTTTCTTTACTCTGAATTTAAATTTTCAACTCAAAGATATTTGTATTATTGTAGAGGAGTCATGGTTACAGGGCATACATTCTAACAGTGAACTTTTCACTGTGTTGTACTTATATGTCAACCTAGAAGACATTATAGATAATTTTTTAAGAGAAAGCCTCTAGCGTGATCTGTATTCAACACTTAATTAGCATTTTAGTTAAGATCAGAAGTTACTAGCCTCTCTTTTTTTTTTTTTTTTTTTGAGCAGAGTCTCACTTTATTGCCCAGGCTAGAGTGAGTGCCATGGCGTCAGCCTAGCTCACAGCAACCTCAAACTCCTGGGCTCAAGCAATCCTGCTGCCTCAGCCTCCCAAGTAGCTGGGACTACAGGCATGTGCCACCATGCCCGGCTAATTTTTTTTTCTATATATATTAGTTGGCCAATTAATTTCTTTCTATTTATAGTAGAGATGGGGTCTCGCTCTTACTCAGACTGGTCTCGAACTCCTGAGCTCAAACGATCCACCCACCTCGGCCTCCCAGAGAGCTAGGATTACAGGCTTGAGCCACCGCGCCCAGCCTCTTCTTTTTGATGTTACAGAGTAGTTGAGAAAATTACATCTCTAGTCTTTACACTGGAATCAGTCATTCATTACCTCATTACTTGTCCCAAAGGAGTGAGCAGGTATTGGGTGTTCCATTCCAGTTACAAGGTTTAATAACTATAAAGTGTTTTGGCTGCCTGTTAAGTTTTATTTCTTGTAACATTAGACCAGAATATAGGTTAATGATGTCACCCTAGTCTCTCCAATTAGGCGACCTTAATTCTCAAAAGAAGACATTCAGACATCCAATGGGTATATGAAAAATGCTCAGCATTGCTAATTGTAAGGGAAATGCAAATGACTATTATCAAAAAGACAAAAAAATACAAATGCTGGCAAGGATATAGAGAAAGGAGAACTCATACACTGTTAGTGGGAATGTAAATTAGTATAGCCATTATGGACAATAGATGGAAGGTCCTCAGAAAATTAAAAATAAAACTACCATATGATCTAACAATTCAACAACTGAGTGTATATCCAAAGGAAGGGAAATCAGTTTATTGAAGAGTTATCTGCACTCCCATGTTAATTACAGCATTATTCACAGTAACAAAGATATGGAATCAAACTAACTGTTCATCAACAGATGAATGAATTTTTTAAATGGGGTATATATACACAATGGAAAGAACAAAATCCTGTCATTTGCAACAAGGATGAACCTGAAGGACATTATGTTAAGTGAAATAAGCTAAGCACGGAAGAACAAATGCTGCATTATCTCAGTCACATGTGGAATTTTAAAAAGTTGATCTCATAGAAGTAAGTAGAATAGTGGTTACCAAACACTGAAGAGAGTAGAGAGAAAGGGAGGGGTTAGGGAGAGGTTGCTCAGCAGGACAAAGTTATAGTTAGGAGGAATAAGTTCTGGCATTCTGTTGCACAGTAGTGTGACTATAGTCACTAAATATACATCAAAATAGCTAGAAGAGAGGATTTTGAATGTTCTCACTATGAAGAAATGACAAGTGTTTGAGGTGATAGATGTGCTCATTACTCTGATTTGATCATAACTCAAGGTATTATGTCAAATGTATTAATGTATTATGTCAATGTATTATGTCAAAACATCTCATTGTACCCTGTAAATATGTATAGTTATATGTCAGTTGCTAAGAACATTTTGGGAATTAGAACCCAGAGTCATATTCTTTTGATTGGCTTTATTTTTTTTAATTTCAGCATGTTATGGGGGTACAAATGTTAAGGTTACGTATATTGCCCCATGCCCCCCTCCCCCCTTCGAGTCAGAGCTTCAAGCGTGACCATCCCCCAAATGTTGCACATCTCACTCTTTATGTTTGTATACACCCATCCCCTCCTCCCCCCCCCCACCTGCCCCCACCCTGATTAGCTTTAGTGATTGGATGATTCTTCTTCTTTTAAGGCTCAGAGCTAAGCCTGGTTAAATAGTACCAGATTGATCAAATCTGGTAATGATATTTTTGGTCAAAACTAGGTGTGGCTCCATATTAAAATGACTAATTATAGAATGTAGATAATTTGCTCTGAAAGGTAGTTGGAAGGGGTCATCCAGAGATAAATTCCATCATTATTCACAGTAACAGCTATAGACAATACACATTTTGATGCATAAATTTCTGACTGTATATGTCTGCTTATTGTCATAAAAAGTCTCTCCACTTAGGCATCCTGGTATGAAAAAAGGCAGTTTCACATAGACCTGAATTTAGATTCCAGCTCTTTTTTTTTTTTTTTAAGACTAGTCAAGTGCAGTAGTGAGAAGAGGTAAAAGTTGTAGAACAAGTAGTTCAATCTGTAACTGACTGTGAGCAGTCAAGTGAGATAACTCACTACCTTCAGACCATCCCCAGTTGTCTTTTATTAGATTTATGCCCCAGAACAAATGCTTTCGCCCTCTCTGAGCCTCAGTTCCCTCATCTCCAAGTGAGGGTACCACCATTTTGATGGCTCTTGTGAGGGTTAGATATAAAATATGTCAAATACCTACAGGCACTCACCACTATATCCAGCTAATTGTTTTTCTTTTTTTGATAGAGACTCACTGTGTTGCCCAGGCTGCCTTAAGCCATCCTCCTGCCTTAGCTTCCTAGAGTGCTGGGACCATAGGCATGAGCCACTGTGCCTAGCCACAAGGACCTTTTTCTTAATGTCAGTTTTTTGAGCACCCCCACTTACACATGAAAGAACTTGTATCCATTGATTGAGAAAATATGCATACATGATGAGGAATGGTGGCCTATTAGTTAGAAACTAATATGGATGATTGTAAACATGCATTCATGATTACTATTTTTGCCTTTTCCCCTATGTTTGATAAAAAAATATATATGCAGTACTAATCTCCCAAAGGCCAAAATATTGGTCAGTTAGTCTGGGATGTTTAGTTTGCTTCATTTTTCTCTATGTAGGAGGTACTATTAGGCTGCATTAATTAATTAGGCTGCATATTTTAAAAGATCTTAGTTGTGTTAAGGGTACAACTAATGTGTAAGAAATCCTTCTTTGTGTGTGTGTGTGTGTGTGTGTGTGTGTGTGTTTTGTTTTGTTTTTTTTTTGAGACAGAGTCTCACTTTGTTGCCCAGGCTAGAATAAATGCCGTGGTGTCAGCCTAGCTCACAGCAACCTCAAACTCCTGGGCTCAAGCAATCCTGCTGTCTCAGCCTCCTGAGTAGCTGGGACTACAGGCATGCGCCACCATGCCCGGCTCATTTTTTCTATATATGTTAGTTGGCCAATTAATTTCTTTCTATTTATAGTAGAGACGAGGTCTCGCTCTTGCTCAGGCTGGTTTTGAACTCCTGACCTCAAGCAATATGCCCGCCTCGACCTCCCAGAGTGCTAGTATTACAGGCGTGAGCCACCGCGCCTGGCCTGAAATCCTTGTTATTAAATAGTTAATTAGTCTTTAAAATCATTTCTTCAGTTTTCAGTTAAAAACATGTCAGCTTACTACAAATTCTTTCTACATCCAAAGGAATGTAGAAAGACTTCAGATGAACTCTGCTGACTTCTGCTCCTACCTAGACCTAGACCAGTAGATTTGTTTGTAATAGAAATAAAATATAACATTGCCTTTTGCAAATCTTCACAGAAAAGATCCAAGTGCTTTCTTTTCATTTCCTGTGACTGATTTTATTGCTCCCGGCTACTCCATGATCATTAAACACCCGATGGATTTTAGTACCATGAAAGAAAAGATCAAGAACAATGACTACCAGTCCATAGAAGAACTAAAGGTAATTATAATTATTTATGTTTTGATTGGAGTAGACTGAACTATAATGCAGAGTAACATCTGTTAAATTAAGGGTCAAACTCTAGAATCCTATATACACAAAATCCTGGTGGTAGAAATATGCATATCTGGTACTCAGAATCTTTCTGATTGACTTTTTATTTTGCAAAGAGTTAAGTTGATTTTAAAATCCAAAATCTTTGTATTTTTGTGCTTTAGAAAACTTTATGAGCTCAGTGATGGAAAATCAGATGAAATAAGCCATCTGCCATCTTTTATTTTTTTTGTCTTTGGTGAAATTTTTTAGTTCAGTGTGTGTTCTACAGTATGTTTTCTCTAAACTTAAAAATGACAAAATGTTATTTTTTAATTTCAATTCAAGTAAAATTGATATTTTAATAGAAGTTGAATTAGAATAGTTTTCTATAGAATATAAGGTATGCATATCTCATAAAACAGAGAATAAATTGGCTTCTCCAAAAAACTAAAAAGAAATTTAATTACATTTTCTTTTTTTTGAGACAGAGTCTCACTTTGTTGCCCAGGCTAGAGTGAGTGCCGTGGCATCAGCCTAGCTCACAGCAACCTCAAACTCCTGAGCTCAAGCAATCCTGCTGTCTCAGCCTCCCGAGTAGCTGGGACTACAAGCATGTGCCACCATGCCTGGCTCATTTTTTTCTATATATATTAGTTGGCCAATTAATTTCTTTCTATTCATAGTAGAGAACGGGGTCTCTCGCTTGCTCAGGCTGGTTTCAAACTCCTGACCTCGAGCAATCTGCCGGCCTCGGCCTCCCAGAGTGCTAGGATTACAGGCGTGAGCCACCGCACCCGGCTGCATTTTCTAGTTTGATGAAAATTAATTGTTCCCTAAATTCACTTTAGCTCTATTAGTTAGGCATATTTTCTTCAACTTTAATAAGAGAATAAAAAACTTAAAGAGGCTAGGCACGGTGGCTCACACCTGTAATCCTAGCACTCTGGAAGGCTGAGGCAGGTGGATTGTTTGAGCTCAGGAGTTCGAGACCAGCCTGGGCAAAAGCACTGGTCTCCTCCTCTCTACTAATAATCGAAAGAATTAGCTGAACAACTAAAAATATATAGAAAAAATGAGCTAGGCATGGTGGCGCATGCCTGTAGACCCAGCTACTCGGGAGGCTGAGGCAAGAGGATGATTGCTTGAGCCTAGGAGTTTGAGGTTGCTGTGAGCTAGGCTGATGCCATGGTGCTCTAGCCTGGGCAACAGAGTCACTCTGTCTCCCAAAAAAAAAAAAAAAAAAAACTTAAAGAACTTTTAGGTTCTTTCTGGGGGCCTTTAAGCCCCCAGGACAATGTATATGGCTAATATTATAGTTGAGGTTTCTTTCCATCTTTAAATAGTCTTGGCATATGTCGATTTCAGGGGTACACTATTCATTTTAATCTTTCAAATAAGAGGAACTGTATGTGCTTAACATTTGCTGTGTACTAAACCACCACAAACTTAATTGATTTAGAAAATACTAATTTTACCTGTTTTTCCCACATAAACATAGTAGTGTTCACCTGGAAAATTAGATAGTAAACATTTTTTTTTAAAATGGGGTCCCACTCTGTTGCCTTGGGCTAAAGTACATTGGCATCGTCATAGCTCACTACTGCAACCTCAAACTCCTGGGCTCAGGTGATCCTCCTGCCTCAGACTCCCAAGTACCTGGGACTATAGGCACGTGCCACCATGCCCAGCGTTGTTTTGTTTTGTTTTTTGTAGAGATGAGATCTCGCTTTGGTGCATCTTGCTTTGTTGCTCAGGCTGGTGTCGGATGCCTGGGCCTCCAGTGATCCTCCTGCCTTAGCTTCCTAAAGTGCTAGAATTACAGGTGTGAACCACCGTGGCTAGCCTATCTTTACTTGGTTTCTTTTTTTTTTTTTTTTTTTTTTNTTTTTTTTTTTTTGAGACAGTGTCTCACTTTATTGCCCAGGCTAGAGTGAGTGCCGTGGCGTCAGCCTAGCTCACAGCAACCTCAAACTCCTGGGCTCAAGCAGTCCTGCTGCCTCAGCCTCCCAAGTAGCTGGGACTACAGGCATGCGCCACCACGCCCGGCTAATTGTTTTTTCTATATATATTAGTTGGCCAATTAATTTCTTTCTATTTTTATAGTAGAGATGGGGTCTCGCTATTGCTCAGGCTGGTCTCGAACTCCTGAGCTCAAACGATCCGCCCACCTCGGCCTCCCAGAGAGCTAGGATTACAGGCGTGAGCCACCGCGCCCGGCCTTGGTTCCTTTTTTTTATCTGTATGTTGATCAGCTGAGATTTATGAAGAACACCAGTATTTAATTGTCTTTGCTATTAATTTGAGTATATAGATAATATTCCACTTAATCTGAATTACATTCTTTCTTAGAGAAATGGAAACTTTTCTCAACTGTTCATCTGGTGAAAATTAGGCTAAAACTGTTTATTTCAGCATATTTCTGACCTTACTGTTGCTTAATAGAAAAGAATTTTCTCAGTTATTTGGGTTTTTTTCTTTCTCTGAATAATTTTCTTCTGATCTTTCTCTTGTGATAAGAGGAGAGAGTAAGTGTGTCCCCTGAGTGTTTTTAAGCAGGTTCGGGTTTATCAGAATTGAAGTGAACTGATACTTTAACTCTGAAGTTTTCTACATTATTATACTTTTTTCTAGGGAAGACTCAACAGTCTGAAGTAATAATTACTAACTTATTCAGCTCATGAGGCTGTTAAAATAACAAAGAAAGTGCACGTGTGTGCGTGCTCGCATGTGTGTATGTATCTCAAGCGTTGAGCCAGACATAGTGGCTCGCACTTGTAATCCCAGCACTGTGGGGGCCACAGCGGGAGGGTCACATGAGCCCAGAAGTTCAAGATTATAGTGCACTGTGATCACACCCCACTGCACTACAGTCTGAGCAACAGAATGAGGCTCTATCTCTAAAAAATAAATAAATAAATTTTAAGTAATCTACATATTGTCTTAACAAATCAGCCTGATGATCATTAGAACAATCCAATACTCTATTGCCAGTTATACACCAAATAGTCATTTAGTATGAGTGTACATAGTCATCTAGTGTCTCTGCTCACTTGCGTTTCCTGCCCCCAAATTTATATTTAATTCTTAGCATAATGGAAGGTTTTCAGAATATCTATAGCAAGGGTCTTTAATCTGGGGCCCTTTGGGTAGTCATGGATTAGCCTTTAGGGGGCCCAGGAACCTGCTAAAATTACGTGAACATTTCTTTGTTCATCTCCCTGTCTATATACCCTTGAGGAGTGTCTCCATAGCTTTCATGAGATTCTTAGAGATCCAGTACCCAGCAAAATCCTAACGAATTAGAGACTTTGCCCAAACTGAAGATCACATATACTTCATCCAATTAAATAACAAATTTGTTGTGACCCCTCAGTCAGTCTTCTCATATACTTTTATATAGAATTCAGTCTACCTATTTTTGTTCCATTTAAGTGTTCTAAACTGTCATCACTAACTATTAAATAGTGGAATTTGAATGGTTTTGGTTTTGAAGGAATTTGTGGGGGGTGGATTCTTTTTCATTGGATTCTTACCATTTTAACTTAGTAAGGCCCTGGCATAATTGCTCTCACATTTATAGTTGTAAAAATTATTTAACCATGAAAAAATGCAATGGGATCAAGTTCTCTAGTATATGTACATACTTTGAAATTTAAGCCAAAAATACAGTTTTGATAATTTGGCTATTCTAGTTACATGTTTTAACTCCTTGAAGTTGTATGGTTTATTTCTCATTGGCATGATTTTGCAACATTCTGCACATTATGTTTAGTTTATGATAGTATCCAAACACTTAAAAATAGTGTAAATGTTTTAAAATTTTTGCTCAGTTAATTTGAATTTGGCAAGAAATATTGTGGTAATTTAGCACTGTTTCAAGTTTTCAGTTAAGATTTGAAATAAAATATTTAATTCCTCAATGGAAACTTAAGATGCTTGTTTTAAAACTAAGAGTAATATTTTTTAATTACATTAACTATTCGGCAAAGATTATTAAATGAGATAGAAATATTTTCTTTACATTCTTTTTGTGTGCAGTAAGATTATACTGAAGAAACTCATTTAAAAATTTCATTCTGGGATCTAAAGTTTATACAGAGGTACTATAAAATATTTAAGAATTTGGAAAAGAATGTTGTAGCATATTTAAATTTAGCAGTATTTGTTTTGTTGGTGAGTCTTAAAGCTTAATAAATTGTTATTAGTATTGTTTAGTAAAAATGAAAGAAAAGGATGTTGCTGTTTTTTAGAGTTTTTTTTTTTTAAGTTTTTTAGTGGCCCTGACCTGTATGGCTTCAAACTGGGTGCTGGGGAGTTTGTTTTGTTGTAATACATTTTCCCCCTTCATATTCTGTCCGCAGGATAACTTCAAACTAATGTGTACTAATGCAATGATTTACAACAAACCAGAGACCATTTATTATAAAGCTGCAAAGAAGCTATTGCACTCAGGGATGAAAATTCTTAGCCAGGTAAAGGAACCTCTTCATCATAAATAATAAAATCTATATTTTATATGTTTGCTGGTCTTAGTGACAAAGATCAATATTGATTTTATTTTATTAGCAGATCATATATAGTAGGAGAAATACTAAATGAAAAAAATTTCAATAAAGAGAGAAAATTAAGGCAGGAATAGTCTCATTTAGGATTGATATAAATAAATATTAACAATCTCTTGTACTTATTTCTTTAGAGGCTTTTGAATTGATATTTACCAGATAGACTTAATTTTGCTATGCGCAACATAATTTTGCTGTGGAAGAAATATCAACCTGAATTCCAGAATAAGACTGGATGAAATAAGAGACCTTTTATGAGGAAGGAAAGCTCTCTGTTTCCACTTGCAGTGATTGAATCTAATGTTCTGGTCAGTCCTGTGCTTCTGGATAAAGCACAGAACTTCCAGTACAAAGAAAATGCCGTCATGTACTACATAAGATGTTTCAGTGAATGGACAGACCATATATAGGTATATACCACTACCTTATTTTTGTACTTTTGCTCTGTTTAGATACGCAATTGCTTACCATAGTGTTACACTACGTTGTGTTACAGTACTCAGTACAGTAACATGCTGTGCAGGCTTGTAGCCTAGGAGCAGTAGACTATACCATAAAGCCCAGGTATATAGTAGGCTATACCCTCTATTTTTTTTTCTTTTTTCCTCTCCCAAAATGATGCAAGCATAAGCTATACCCTCCAGGTTTGTGTAAGTACACTCTATGATGTTCATACAATGACAAACTCACCTACTGACACATTTCTAGTTATTCACATCACTTGGCGATGTGTGATGATATACAAATGAGAAATAATTTGGAAGTAAATTAAAGCCACCTCTCCACAAGAGTACTCTTCCTTGAAGGACACAGATGGATGCGTAGTAAGGCGTTTGAAGTGGGCGGAGTGCGTGCACAGGCACAGACACAGACACATCATCATGAAGCTCTGCATAAGAGAAGTTAAAGCTGAGATACTGTAGATAGTGGCAAAACATTGTCTTCCCAGAGTAACAGTTGATGAAAAACCTTAAAAGATAACCTGAGGTGATCACTCTTTGCATCTGCTGGGAGAAAAGAAATCACAGGATAAGTCACATCTTATGAGGTTTCACAGCTCTGTGTAGGATGAACCTACTGGTAAGAGAATACTATAGGGAAACTAATTGAGGATGATCCTGGCACCAGACCATGGCGGGCAGGCAGAAGACTAAGTTCTAGTTTTAGCTTTCTTCCACTAACCCGTGGACCTTAGGCACCACATTAACTACCCTGGGACTCTGTTCTCCTCTGGAAAGAAAGGTTTGATTTGTGATCTCCAAGATTATTTCTAGCGTTAATATTCTGATTCTAGGTAAGAGCTAAGAGTAGGGAGGATACTATGAAAAAGAATAGCAAGATAGGAGAGGGATTTTACGAGGAAGAAATGAGTGAGTGTGATATACAAGAAGAAGGAGAAAGGAATCAGAATTGAGTGCTTGAGCTTAGACTCAGGGAAGTTAAAGGGTGACAGAAATGAGTCACATGTTGTATATGATTTTCTGATTTTTATAAGAATAATCTGTATCACAGTTTTACATTTAAAGAAATGCCTTGGTGTGCAAATAGCTGAGTGTCTGTGTGCTTGGCTCTGAGAGATTCTTGGATTCACTTAACTAAGGAAAGAAAAAACATTTGGATTGATAATTATTTTTGTACTCTAGTATTTGGACAACATCAGTTCCCACACTTTCCTGAAGACTTAGGATACTGTAAGCCAGTTACACATCTTGGGCAAAATTTACAGGAAAGAGGAATAGAAAATATTTATACCATTCTTTGTAGAAAGACTCTCAAAATCTAGAACCAAGCCATATTCCAGGTTTAAAAACCTAGAAATCCTTGTTATTGTATTTGAAGTAAAAGTGCATTCAGCAGATACAGTCTTTGGTCACCCCAAAATGTGTACATTGAATTGGGGGGAGGAGAGTCTACTTTGATTTACTGGTATCTTCTCTTCCTTAAATAATGTAGTTAATTCAACATGCAAAGGATTCCAGTAGCTCTTGAATTTTACAGAGGATGGAATGATTAGAAGCACAGAAAATAAACCTTTCTCCACTTTCTCCTCTCCTTCTGTTCTCCTCCCTCTTCTCCCTCCCCCCCCCCAACACCTCTTGTCTCTCTCTTCATTGTTTTCAGATCTCTTCCTGTTGAGGAGCCCTGCCCATCCTGTGTTATAGCTTCCTGTTGGCTGTTCTCTCCACCCTGATGGGAGGGATCATTACAACAGTGATTTTTAAATGTTTAAATTTAGACTTTCTGAGTTAACTTTTCTAATAGTAGTTAGTGGTCCCAAGAGAGCCCAGCACACCCACCGGTGAATGGTGTCTTTTCAAAGATAACTGTTTTTGAATGTTCATTAAAAAGATTGTGGAGTAATCATTCATCCTTTTTTCAGTTACACCCAAATAGTGACTATTAATAGACATGTTATTTTTGTAAAGAATAAACAGATGAAGGATAACTCTTTTCGTTGCCTGAATAAATATTTGAGTAGAATGCTGCATTATAATGTGAATAAACAGCACAGTGTGTAGTGGCTTTGGAATCAGACCAATCAGGGTTCAAGTCCTGGCTATACTCTTTTAGAAGCTGTGTGATCTTAGGTCATGTAACCTTTCTCAGCCTTTTTCCTGTACCATAAAATAAGGATAATAATAGTACTTACCTCATAGAGTTATGCCTAATATGTGGGTAAGCACTCAATAAATGTTAGCTATATTAATAGCAAAGTATCAGTTCTTTTAATCATTTAATATTATAAAATTGGGGATCAATGAACAATATGCTGACTTGGAGACATTTTAATTACCAAAAAAAAAAGACAGCATTGCTTTCAAAGTAAAATTAAACTTAATTCTTTCCTGTGACTTGTTTCTAAATTTAGGAAATTCCTCTAATTGAAATATTTTAATTTTATACATGGCAGGTTAAAAAAAATTCCAGAGTAGTCTTGATATAGGTTCTGCTTTTAAAATTTTAGAATGAAAATAAAAAGGTTACTGAGAACTCTGTGGTGTAAGCCTATTTGTTTAGCCAACATTTACTGAGTACCTACTATATGCCAGCCCTTATTTTGGGTCCTAGGCATACAGAGATGAGTAAGACATGAATGAAGGGACATGCACAGAGGAACATAGAGCAGTTACAGAAATAATCAAACTCACTGATATTTTTAGAGTGGGTAGCAAAGTAAGACATGAGGTTTTTAAAAATCAAATTGGCTTTTATTTTTTGAAAGACAGGGTCTCACTCTGTCACCCACGCTGGAGTGCAGTGGCGTCATCGTAGCTCACTGCTGCTTCAAACTCCTGGGCGCAGTTGATCCTCCTGTCTCTGTCTCCCAAGTAGCTGAGACTACAGGTGTGCACCACCGTGCCCGGCTAATTTTTTAATTTTATTTTTCGTAGAGACAAAGGTCTTGCTATGTTGCCCAGGTTGCTCTTGAACTGGCCTCAAGTGATCCTGCTTCCTCCACGGCCTCTCAAAGCTCTGGGATTATAGGCATGAGCCACCATGCCTAGCTGGCTTTTCTTTTTAAATGATATTATTCAGTTTGTCAAGGATTCAGAGAAACTGTCAAACACTAATGTAAATTGATGTGACTTTTCAGGAAAGCAGTTTGGCCGTAAGCATCAAAAGCCTTAGAAATACTCATTCTCTTTGACTTAGTATTTCTTTTTCTAGGAATGTATCCTAGGGAAAGAGAGATTCCTAGAGAGATTTATTTACAGTAATATTCGTGGAACTTTTATTTGTAAATAGTAGGAACTTAGAAATCTAAATGTCCCATCCTAGGTTGTAATTAAATCAGGGTATATGCACAGGATTGACTACATTGCAATTACTGAAAACATTTTTTAGGCTGGGCATGGTGGCTCATGCCTATAATCCTAGCACTCTGGGAGGCCAAGATGGGAGAATGGTTTGAGCTCAGGAGTTTGAGACCAGCCTGAGCAAAAGGAAGACTCCATCTCTACTTAAAAAAATAGAAAGAAATTAGCTGGACAACTAAAAATTATATATATATATCAAAATTAGCTAGGCATGGTGGTGCATGCCTATAGTCACAGCTACTCGGAAGGCAAAGGCAGTAGGATTGCTTGAGCCAGGAGTTTGAGGTTGCTGTGAGCTAGGCTGATGCCACGGCACTCTAGCCTGGGAAACAGAGTGAGATTCTGTCTCAAAAAAAAACACCGTCTTTTAAAATATTTATTGATAGGGACAGGAAATGCTTATAATTTATTAACTGAAGAAAATGCTTTTTATCAAATATTTAATATAATTCCAGTTTGCTAATATATATAATGCTAAGAAAAGTACTGAAACAATAAACCTGTTAGTACTGTTCCTCTCTGGATTAAGGTTTTTAGTTTCTCCTCTACCCATATCTTTATTTATGTATGATAAAATGTGTTACTTTAGCTGGGCTCAGTGGTACACAGCCTGTAATACCATCTACTTGGGAGGCTGTGATGGGAGGATTGCTTGAGCCCAGGATTTCAGGACCAACCTGAGCAACATAATAAGACCCTCATCTCAAAAAAAATTAAAATTAATAAAAATAATATATATTACGTTTAAGATTGCTTTAAAAGTCTAGCAAAAATAGCAGAATTGGTTATTGAGGATCTCACCGTCTGCGCCACTAATACGGCATAGTGTGGTAAGAAAAGGCCTGTCGTGAGGTAACAAGAGGCCTGATCTTAGTTGCTGGTTTTGTGACCTTAGGTGAGTCATTTGGTGTTTCTGGGATGCATTGTTCTTGTTTGAATAACCTTTGGTCCTTTCCAGTTCTTAGTTTCTATTATTCTTCAAAAGTCTTCCCTGCTGTTTCTATGTAGCCCTAAAGAGGCTGGACTCCATATTTTATCCAATGACAACTCTCAGAGTTAAAAGGCAGAGTAAGTCAGTAGGAACGAATTTGCCTCTTTAAAATTTATCCAGAAACCTCAACCCTTAAGCACAAATGAAAATTTTACAGCACATCATTGCAGTGGGAAACAAGACTGCTTAGTAAGAACATTATGCACTCTGAAAAAGGAAGTCGGCTATCAACCTTTTATTCTCACAGCATGTTGTTTTCACATACAGCAAAATGCCGAAGTCATTAGTGATCGCTGTAGGATGCTAGAACATAGTGGTATTTCACATGCTCACATGCTTTAGGTTTTTTTTTTTTTTTTCACTTTTAGGAATATCATAATTAACCATGCTTTAGGTTTTAAAACACCTCATAATTCTTAAGTTTCACAAGATTAGCCAGTCTTTAAAATGTAAAATGTTAACACACTATTAAACTAAATTTTATTTTTTCAGTACTATAAAGAAGTCTTAATTCATACTTTCTCTTCTGTTAACGTACTGATGGTACAGTAAAGTTGTAAAGCTTTCTCTCTTACATTGGAAATTATAAAAATTGAAGGAATAGACATTATTGTCTTGCTTACTAAATATAGTAGTCTTTTGGTATAATTACATGTAATTGTTTTTCTTCCCTGGTTCATGATAGGAGAAGGGCAAACTCTTGTGGGGAAAAAATGCATTACTTTAAAAGTTAATGATTGATAAACCATAAGAATATTTTTTAATATTTTTAGGAAAGAATTCAGAGCCTGAAGCAGAGCATAGACTTCATGGCAGACTTGCAAAAAACTCGAAAGCAGAAAGATAGATCAGACACCTCGCAGAGTGGGGAGGACGGCGGCTGCTGGCCAAGAGAGAAGGAAGTCTCTGGAGATGCCGAAGCACAAGCCTTCAAAAGTCCCAATAAGGAAAATAAAAAGTAAGGAATCTTTGAAATATTAAGGTTAAGCTGTCTTTGTCAAGCCTTACGGGGGAAAATACTGATTCAGGGCCTGACTTGGGAAGACATGTCCTAGTATGTCAATGGTGGTGGGTTTTGGGCATAAAAGTCCATTTTGATGACATGATACCCATCTTCTCATACAAAGCGCTGTATGGAATTGTCCAAACATAGTTCTGAATGTGTATTCTTAAAGTAGTTTTAAAACCAATAAATTATCCTTAGGGACTCATCTTGTCAGTGAGTTTATTTAAACAGAACTATTTGTTTAAAAAAAATGTATATTCATTACCTCATTCCATAAAGAAGCAAAGAGTTCACAGGAATGCAGTTAAAGCTGCCTCCTAAATAGATGGGCTGTCACCAAGATGCATGCATGTTTTCCACTAGACGTCAGCTGGTGGGAGCAGCGATGAACCACTGATCCTCCCAGTCAGCACCCAGCAGGGCCAGCAGCAGCCATGCCCATCCACTCACACCACTTACAGCCAGCCCCGAATGCCCAGCACCTCCCTGGCAACTTTGGGGAAGGCTGTAGTTAACAGTTAGGATTTCTGCTGTCATAATGCAAAGAAAGTAAACTTGAGACAAATTTCTTTGTTCTCTTCCTAAGATTTACACATTTTAAATGTCTGGTTAGCTTAAGTTTTTGAAAATCAAACTTTTGTGCTCGCTTCAGCAGCACATATACTAAAATTGGAACAATACAGGGAAGATTAGCATGGCCCCTAAATTGAAAAAAAAATTGAACTTTAAAAAAACAAATTATATACTTCTTCCCTTCAAATTAATGTTTGCGGTAGAATTCATTTTTATGAATGTGCCCAGAAAAACATTTAAGACAAGTAACACTGGACAAAAAAGGGAGAGAAATAGCATATTAAATGTGCCTTACTGCTTGTGTGTTGTTAGGGTCCTTTACCAGGTCATTAAAATAGGTGACAGTAAAATGTCTCCACTTCACTTGTATTCATGTTTAGAATTCATTTTACTATTTTCATGTTGTTTATCTTTTTTTTTTTTTTACTTAGTATTAATATGTGTTTTCAGGAAAGACAAAGATATGCTTGAAGATAAGTTTAAAAGCAATAATTTAGAAAGAGAGCAAGAACAGATCGACCGTATCGTTAAGGAATCTGGAGGAAAACTGACTCGGCGGCTTGTTAATAGTCAGGTGATTGAGCTTTTCCTTTTTTCCCCATCTATCTACTAATACGAGTCATCTGAAACTTGAAGTTTTCAATTGCTTGTGTGCTTTTAATCTATATCTGCCATAGAGCTCTTCAACACTATAACACTCAACAGTAGAAAAATTAATAATGGACAGATAGTCCCCTACTTAGGATCTTTTGACTTTACAAGGGGTTTCTCAGGTTTCTCATGCATTTCCAACTTAAGGATATTTTCAACTTACTATGGGTTTATTTGGACATAACCCCGTTGTCAGTTGAGGAACATGTATTTGTTTGTAAAGTACTTGATTTATCCTCTGTTACTGGATTTTTTTAAAAAATGAAGTTAATGTGTTCTAAAATTAGAAAGTGAACTGCATACTTTAAGCTTACAAGAAAACATACTCTGGTCTTTTGAAATCATATTGTTTAGCACATTGATTTTAAAACCAAGTAGGTTCGTATATGACTTTGAACAAGTCACTCCCTTTCCCTGATCCTCCTTTTTTGTTAGAGTTGGGAGAACTAGGTAGCCCACACAGCTCTTTAAAATTCTGACATTTCCTTAACCTCCATTTCCTTAGTCCATCAACACCTATATACATGAAGACAGATGAAAAAGTCAGTATTTGAGTTTAATAATGATAGCCACCTACAATATTAGTTTGATTAAAGTAAGACTTCCTAGTGGGCTACATATATGTATATGGTACAGGTTGAGTATCCCTCATGCAAAATCCAAAGTACTCCAAAATCTGAAACTTTTTGAACACCAACATAACACCACAAGTAGAAAATTCCATACCTGATCTCGTGATGGGTGTACAGAATTATTAAAAAATACTTAGAAAATTATCTTCAGGCTATGTCTATAAGGTGTATATGAAATATAAATGAATTTTGTGTTCCATCCCCAAGATACCTCGTTATGTATATGCAGATATTCCAAAATTGGAGAAAAGTCTGAAATCCAGTGCATTTCTGGTCTCAAGCATTTCAGATAATGAGTACTTGATCTGTCTCTATGTATAAAACAGTTTATTCCATTTGAATACTTGTGGTCATTGCAGTGTGAATTTGAAAGAAGAAAACCAGATGGAACAACAACATTGGGACTTCTCCATCCTGTGGATCCCATTATAGGAGGTAGGATCACAGAGTAAGACTGTGCATGAAATTGATGCTATTTGTCCAAGAACAGTAGTAACCTAGTTTAACATTTTAAACCAAGATCCTAAATATTGATAAATCCAACTATGTCATCATCCACAAAGAATTTGGCTAGAGCAGGCGTTCTCAGACTATGGCCTGCGGGCCACATGTGGGTGTTTTTGCCCGTTTGTGTTTTTACTTCAAAATAAGATATGTGCAGTGTGCATAGGCATTTGTTCATAGTTTTTTTTTAAACTATAGTCTGGCCCTCCAACAGTCTGAGGGACAGTGAATTGGCCCCCTGTTTAAAAAGTTTGAGGACCGCTGGGCTAGAGAGCATGCATTGTACTTCATGGTAACAGCCAGCCTAACTTTCACTTCATCCTAAAATAGAGACTATAGATGAGAATATCCCTAAAATACAAAGTCCCTGAAATATTTTATACCCATCATCAACAAAGCCAAAAAATTTAGGCAGTAATTTCTAGCCCTGGTTTTAAAAGAACTGGTATATGTACTCGGTTATTTCTAGATGTATCTCATACCCTCAGATTATGACATAATAAATTTAACTGCTGTTTTCCTTTCAGTGAAAAGAATTAATGTATATGCCACATAGTACCTTAATAAAATGGAGTATTTATACTAAATGACATTATGTCTTTCACTGTGGTCAGTAGAAAGTTTATAAAGGTTAGGAATCAATGTTTTAGAACCTCAGTCATAGTTTTCTTTCTCAGATGATGTCTTAATGGAAATACAGGGAATATTTTGAAATTTGACACAAGAATAGGAACATTTTATTCTGAGGGGAAAATCATGTATTGTGATAAGCAAATGTGAGACCAATAAATATCCATTTTCATACTGTCATGTGAGATAATTGGGAATATAAAAATGAATAATGACAGAATTCCTACACTTAAGGGAGCAGTCATGAATATTGTTTGATGTGAGCAGGCCCTGTCTTAAGAGCCGTCAGTAGAGCTGGATATATAGTAGGGAAAAAACAGGAGCGATGAGTCCCTTCCCCTTCAGTTCTGTGGGGAAGGACAGGAGGAGGGCACAAACAAAAAAATAATAATCATACAAAGACATGTCTGTCATGAATAAGTACTGCAAAGGAAGAAAACACCTATGATTGTATATAACAGAAGGTACCTGCCTAATGTTTGGGGGTCAGGGGAGGATTCCTGAAGGAGGTGATGTTTAGGCTGATCCCCAAAAGGTGAGTAAGGGATGAGGAGTAACAGGGAACAGCAGCTGAAAAAACCGTAACACAGGGAAGAGCCTAATACCCTTGAAGACTGAAGGCAAGCCTGTTGATGTTCTCTAAAGGAGATGAACACTAATAGAAGAACAGGAGCCAGTGCTGTGTTTTTAAAACAAAACTCATTTTCTACTTTGATGTGAATTTTTCCTAGCAGAATTTATATGGTCATAGGTCAGAGAACATGCCACAGGATTGAGAACATTGCTCTTTTTAGTATAGCTGTGGTAAAAATTTGGCAACAGGAGATGAAGTTAACTGATTTAGGTGACACCCTAAGATCTAGCCTGTTCTTTGAAGCCAGGCTGGTCTGTGCTCTTGGTCTGCTTTCCTGGGTTTCCTGCTCCTGTGGACATAATCAAACGTGGGCCAAGCTGACCTGACTCCTACACCATGGCAGGCCCCCTAGTGGGCCACTTCACTGGATTCAGGCAGAAGATGCCCCATCCATCTTCTCAGCTTCATCCTCCAGTACTGTCACTCATGAGGAAACCAAACTCCAGACTGATCACTGAGAAGGAGAGATCTGATTTAGATATTTTAAGTTTCTTATACCACACTGATCACCCTTGGCAACAACCTGTGTTCCAGGGTGATCGCGTTACAGAAACCAAGACTCTTCTTCAGAATATAAGACAGCCCTTTTTATTGGGTACTATCGGAGGTCACGTTTTCTCTTGATAGCATCCTTTTCAGTCCACCTTAGGATTTCTGCCCTGTATCTCATATTCCCAGTTTCATTGCAGGGATTCATTCCTGGTTCACAGAGATCACATTTTTAAAGGCCGTTTTTCATTGCACTAAAACTATGCCTCTCATAGATACTATTTTATCTTTAATGTATTAATATTATGAATTCACATTCTTTAATCCAGGTATTTGCCCATACTCAGTCTTTGACTAATTTTTCTACTGATTTACCTTCATCTTAACATGAGAAGTCCCAGCTTTTAAGTGTTTTCTTGGTTTTTGTTTTCAATAGAAATCTTATTTTTAAGGGAAATGTAACATCGGTATAAAGAATTCCAGGAAGCAGGAGCATATAATGAGAAGGTCCAGGTTTTAGTCCTGGCTACATTTCTTGCCTTTCTAAGCTCTGATTTTTTTTTAATCTTAAAAATGGATATAGTGACTGGGAGAGATAGCTCACTCTTGTAATCCTAGCACTTTGGGAGGCCAGAATTTTGAGACCAGCCTGAGCAACGTAGCGAGACCCCATCTCTACAAAAAATATAAAAATTAGCTGGACATGGTGGTGCATACCCATAGTCCTAGCTACTCGGGAGGCTGACGGGGCGGATCCCTTGAGCCCGGAGGTTACAGTGAGCTGTGATGGCACCTCTGCACTTTAGCCTGGGCAACAGGCTAAAGTGCAGAGCAAGACCCTGTCTTAAAAAATAGAGAGAGAGGAAAAGGTAGAGTAAGGGCTATTACTACAACCTCTTCACAGTCATGTAGATGACCTGAAGTAACATACATGAAAAACTCAGCACTGTACCCTGTGGATCATTACCACTTATGGCGCCTTCACTGTGCTCCTTGTTGTGTTTTAGAACCAGGCTACTGCCCTGTAAGACTGGGAATGACAACTGGAAGACTTCAGTCTGGAGTGAATACTTTGCAGGGCTTCAAAGAGGATAAAAGAAACAAAGTAACTCCAGGTGAGGCTCTTCCTGCATAGTAGTCATGTTTTTTTCTCTTCTGTTTCGGGGAGTTAGGAAAGGAAGCATAATTATTACCATTCACTATTTTATTCACTAACTCTCTTGGTGATATTTTTGCACCATCAATTAGGTATTTTATTAATTTCAGAACAAACTGGAAAATCAGGTGTTAGTATTCAAAATGAGTTTGTTCTTTTTTTCTATTTCTCTCTCCCTTTTTGGGGGAAGAATTCACTTGAGTTGCAACTTTACAAGTATCTGTTGGGAAGAAAATGTCTTTATACCAGTCAATCAAGTGAAGTTAGAAGAGAATATCTTTTTTAAAACAAGAAAACAGATTGACACATGAGTTAAAGAATAGTATTGTAGTATTTAATTTTTTCAACAGTGTTGTACTTGAATTATGGACCCTACAGTTCTTATGCACCACATTATGACTCCACGTTTGCAAATATCAGCAAGGATGATTCTGATTTAATCTATTCAACCTATGGGGAAGACTCTGATCTTCCAAGTGAGTTCAGGTGAGTCACCAGCTAATCAATATTCTAAGTACCATATTGTTCTAAAATATTAATGTACATATGTGATTTGTGGGTAGATTTACAAAGTTATCCAAATGGTAGAATATGTGTCCAGTAAACTTCTTAATTGACAATAATAAGCCAGTGGTTATCATTGTCCTTTAATGGATAATGAGAGAACATATCTCCTTGATATTGACATCTGCAGTGTTTTAATTATTACAAAAATATATTTTTTAAAGACACTATGTACCTCAACTGATACCAAAGTTCAAGATCTTGATACTTCAAAATGTTGATGGTACCATCTGCTCTGCTGTAACATTTTTGTGTGTCAGTGAGTTGTATTCTAGACTTGACCAGTTTGGGAACCTACAGCACATTTTCCCCAAGAAATTGAGGTAGGACACGATAGCTCAATACCTAAGGCAATCCATTTACAAGCCTGTTTTACCCATCACGTACCGGATAGACTCTTGCAGTTACACTGTACCGTCCTTATTACATGTTTCTGTGGGAAGACAATTTCTGTGTTCCTATTTAAAATGCCGAGCACTTTGCATCCGTCAGCATGAGACGCCATCTTGACTTACCAGGATTCTGGCTCAGAGTGCAGTATTGACCTTGGGTTATTCATTCTTGGGACTGGTACCTTGTTAACTTTCAGTATGTAAAAGAATTTAACCCTCTAGATTAACCAGTCCTGTGGTTTTCTGATAAAAGAGAACTGTTCACTTTTACATAAGTATGTGTGGTTTTGTTGTTGTTGTTTTTAGAAGGCAGGAGTCCCTAAATCAGAGGTTAGTGTGTTTTCAGATCAAGCATTTATACCCTTTAGACTTCACCAGCTTAAATGCGTTCTTTCTGGACTGTCTGTGCCTTCCATGGACAGGCATTGCACAGCCACTGTGTGCCAGGCATTGTTCTAGATCCTAGGGTTTTCCAGGGAGTCAGTGCTGACAAAGACCCATGCCCTCCTGTGAGATGGTCACAAGTGCTTTGGAGAAAAGTAAAGCAGCAAAAGAAGATAGGTGGTGGTGCTGCAGTTGGGAGAGGGGTACATTTTAAAATAGGGTTGTCAGGGAAGTCTTTGCTACAGAAGAGAAAATGGAGCAAAAACTAAAGGAAGTGAGGAGGAAGCCAGCAGTGCTGCCATCTGAAAGAGGAGCATTTCTAGCCAGTGAAGTAGCTGTGCAAAGGCCCTGAGGTGGGAGCCTGCCTGGCACGTTCAAGAAACAGCAGAAGAATGGTAAGGAGCAGAATGAGTGAAGCAGAAGGTGGTCAGAGAGGTAACAGGTTGGAGTGCATCTTTGTATGAACTTGAAGTTTTATTCTAAGTGAAATGGGAAACTACTGGTGGAACGTGAGCAGAGGAGTAACCCAGTCTGGCTTACAATTTTAAAGGAAACACTCTGACTACAGAGGGACAAGGACAGAAGTTGGGAGGTGAGAAATGGACTGGGGAGTGGCAGCTGAGGTGTTAAGAGGGATCGGTGATCAGCCAGGAGCATTCCTTTGCTGACTTGAGTATGAGAGACGGAGAAGGCAAGGATGACTCCAGGGTTTTCAGACTGGGCCTAAAAGGCTGTAGTTGATATTTACTGAGAAGGGAGAGAGTTTGGAAAACTACTTTTGGGGAAGATTTCTGTTTTGGATATTTTAAGCTTGACGTGCTTATTAGACATCCAGATAGAGCTGTCCAAAGAGTGTGGTCCAAACTGGAGGTATAGCTTTGAGTATTTTAGGGTGCATGGAAGTCCCGAGGTGAGTAAGATCACGTTAGGGAGGAAGTGAGAAGGGGAGGAGTAGAAGCTCCGAAGACTGAGTCCTACACCCCACAACTGACATCTTATTTTTGTTTGGGGGGTCCTCAGGGCTATTTCATTTTCACTGTGTTCTTGATATTGTTTAATTCTCTCAAAGTAATCAGTGGTAAATATGTAAATACAGTGTTGCGTCTAGACAAAGTTTTACATCCTGGTGTGTAAAACTAAGGGCATCTAATGGGAACAGTTGGCTTGGATGGGAGGATTCAGCCGACGGATATGACTCACATGGAAGTGACTTTCTTGCCTCTCTTTTTCAGCATCCATGAGTTCTTGGCCACATGCCAAGATTATCCATATGTTATGGCAGATAGTTTACTGGATGTTTTAACAAAAGGAGGACATTCTAGGACCCTACAAGAGTTGGAGATGGTAAGAATGGTGCTGAAGAAACAGGGAAATTTATTACTGGCTCCCAGGTATTAGTCATTCAGTATTGTGAAACCATGGGATTAACCAGTATGACAGGTGGACTCCCTTCCCCTGAAAGACAGCCCAGCCGGGTTGAGGCCACAGGTGGAGGACAATGAACGGAAAGGAGCAAGTCAGCCACAGGGATCTGTGAGGGCCAGAGCGTTGGCATTATCTCCAGATCTTGAGAGTGTAGGATCCCAAAATGGAGTTTATAACTAGGAAGTCAGCAGGTGCTACATACCCTAACAAAAAAGGAAAGTTTTGCTCACTGGCTTGAAACTAAGTTGGCTAAAATGATAGGAAATTCCTTACTCAGTCGTAGCACCACGGGAGGAGCCTCAGTTACAAAGTAAAAAGCTTCCTTGTTGCCGTCTTTTATTAACACTTGTAAACTACCTCTGGTTCAGTTGGAGATAGTTCATAATCTGGAGTGATTCAGAATCTTGACTCAAGAATTAGAACCAGAAAACGTTCCTAATGATGTAGAGGAGAATTGATCTCCACAATTGTCACCATGGTTATAGGAACCCTTTATCACTTGGAGGTCAGAACTCTTAATGGTGGCTGTGACTCTAGTGCTCTGTACCCTGCCCACACTGCACATATGGTTACTAGGTGACCTGTCAGCACAGCTAAGGTCATTCCTCAGTACCTGATGTCAACTTCAGTGATAACTGCTGTAAAATTCTAACACATGAACTGCTTTCTTCCCATGGCCTAAAAAATATTAAACTTTATTATATCAATTCAAAATATTTTTTACTATGTCCTTCCCATCAATTAATCTGAATTAATTAATACTCTAACTAAAATTGAATATTTTTCATTTGATGAATGTGGCAGTGTGTTTCAGAATGTGAAGTTTCTCTGTCCTTTGATCCAGCAGTATCAAACTCTTAGAATTTATCCTAGAAAATAAGAAGAGTTACATATAAGAATACATTGCTTATCATTTTTAGAAATCAGGAATTGGGGCCGGGCATGGTGGCTGGCACCTGTAATCCTAGCATTTTGAGAGGCTGAGGCAGGAGGATCACTTAAGGCCAGAGTTTGAGACCAGCCTGACCAAGAGCAAGAGCAAGACCCCATCTCTACAAAAAATAGAAAAATTAGCCAAGCATGGTGGCACATGCCTGTAGTCCCAGCCACTTGGGAGGCTGAGGCAGGAGGATCGCTCAAGCCCTGGAGTTTGAGGTTGTAGTGAGCTGTGATGACACCATGTACTCTAGTCAGGGAAACATACCAAGACCCTTTTTCAAAAAAATAAAAATAAAACAGGAAAAGAAATTGAGGATTGGTTACTTAATTCACAATATACAACCTTTCAAAGAAAGATCACATCATTATTGATTGATGTCCATGACACATTTCTTTCTCTGTTGTTTATATGTGTATTATCTCTAAAGAATAGGATTATGAGAAGCTTTCACATTCTCTGTAGCATTCGAATATTTTACAGTAATCCTTTGCTTTCTGAGAATATTGCTCTTTTAATGCACAGTAGTCCCTAGAGTTCCTCCCTGTCTTTTTCTTGTCAGAGATTTACCTGTTGTTGAAAACAGACTCCATTTATTTAGGTATTTATGTGCCGTTTACCAAAACCTTCTTAAACATGCATATAGCTTTTTAATCTGGCATGGGAATATTTCATCTTCACTAGTAATAAGTATGCCAACTCAAAATACTCTGAAATACTAATAATTACATTCATTTGGTTTAAAAAATCATATTCTATTAGTCCATATTCTTATTCCTTTTTTCTTGCCATGAAAATCTTGATAGTTTTCTATTTCCCTTGATATTCACCTTTGCATATATTTTCATAAAAAGTTGTTTTTCTTTATCCTTATAGTCATCACCTGAAGATGATGGTCATACTAGGACACTTGACACTGCAAAAGAAATGGAGGTGATTATATTTTATTCCTTATAAGAAATACTTTTGTGGATAATAAGCTAGAAGGCCTAAATGATAAAAGTTTTATTTTAAAATAAAAATATTTATTGAGTATCATCTAAGATAAAATAAGGTCTTTTTCCTTATGGGGAGCTTAGTGGTAGGTAGTGCAGTAGACACGCATGTAAAGAAGGGATCCCAAACCAGTTACTATACTATGTAAATGTATGAGTTATAGTCACCCAGGTAGGAGCAGCTCCTTGCAGAAGGGATGCTGTCTGACCTGGGTCTGGAAGACTGAGTAGGCAGGGCCACTCATCTCCAGTGGGCAGAGCTGCATGTATAATGACATACATGGAGCTGAGAGAACAGGGCCACATGTGCTTTGAGCCCAGAAAACAGGTGACCAAGCAGTACCTTGGGGAGAAGAGGAAGGGTGGTGAGGTCGCACAAGTGGGGACCCAATGATGAATTTTTCTGTGTAGTGCTAAGAAAGTGAGATTTTATCCTAGAAGGTGGGATACAGTGATAAAATGTGGAGGAAAGGGCTAGTGAAAAGCTACAGGACTTGTCTAAGCAAAAGAAATGACTAGCATACCAATAAAAGGAAGAGAATAAGGATGTGGAAATACAAGGAAAATTGACCTGGTACATAAGGTGGGTAATAGTGCTGTCAGCTCATAGAGGAAGTACAGGAAAAGAAGCAAACCTGTGATGGCTAGTATGATCTGAGACCCTGCTGAAGATGTAGGCCTGGAACTCCAAGATATGGCCTATGGGTGTGTATCTGAAAGTTGTTGATGAAAAGGTGGAATTTTATTTCAGTCATTAGAGTGGACAGGATTGTCCAGGGAGAACATGTAGCCTGGGAAAGGTCAAAGGACAGAATCTTGGAGAAGACCAGTGGTTATGGTAGGAAAGCCATAGAAGACGATAAGCAGGAAGAGAGGCAGTTCAGCAATGTCACCTGCTGCACAGAAGCCCAGTGACAGGGGACCAGCCAGTGTAATGTGTAGCCTTGATCAGAGAAGGCTCAGTAAAATGGGCAGTGGTGGGGGGTTGACTTCAGTGAGTTAAATGAGTGGAGGGAAACTGTGTAAAGGGACCTTGTTTAAGATGGGAGAGACATAAGCCCTATAGCTGAGGGGAAAGAAAAATTGAGATGGGAGAGCAAGTAGAGATGATGAAGATGTAGATGGTAGTTACACAACTGTGGTGTTTTCGAGGAAGGAGGAGCCAAGCAAGGTCATATGCTTAGCAAAGGGGCAAGAATGAAAGAAATCTTGAGAATGGGAAAGGAAGTTGTGTAAGAAATAAAATGAGTTGTGAGGGCCCAGCTGAAATGGCAAACCGTAAGTGCATACTAGTACCAAGTTGCACAATTGTACAGTTTTTCTCCACCACACACTTTTAGCCTGCATGTATGTAGGTAGATCGGGTGTTCAGATTGATTGAGCTTGGAGTACAATACCATAGTGTAAATGAACCATTAACTTTGGTTACTTAATATCTGGGTTGATCTGTTCCTAAAAACCATTGTTGAGGTTATAGAAACTCTGTGTCTTACAATTCCAAAAATAAAACTCCACTCTTTTTTAAGATTTTATTTCTCCCATGTAATATTGACAGGCTAGTGTTAGAGCCTGGAGGAGACCCAGGAAGCATCTTAGGTTACAGGTCTATAGGATTGCAAGTATATGGACTGCATGGGCTGAAACATTTGCCTTTGAGTCTCAGGAACATAAGGCATTGTCATAATCACCAAACGTTCTTCACAATTTAAGCAGTAACAAGGCTCTTATTATTTTATCTTCAGAATGGTTACCATATGAAACAAATGACACAAATTGTCTAAGATACATCATTACATTACAGAGAAGTATGGATTTGTGGACACTTTTTTTGCCAAGATTTGGAAATAGCATTTTTAAAGGGTGTTCTGGAAAGACATTTTCTGTGAGCATCAAAATTAGGACTCCAAAGTAAATGGGTAGAATAACTTTGCCTATAAACGCAAGCCATTTTAGTACTTTTTAGTTAGCACTGTCATGGTTTTTAGCAAGCTTAAATAATGGCCTTTCTCTTTTTTGAAGCAGATTATAGAAATAGAGCCAGCAGGGCGTTTGGACTCCAGTACTCAGGACAGGCTCATAGCCCTGAAAGCAGTAACAAACTTCGGTGCTCCAGTCGAGGTTTTTGACTCTGAAGGTGAGTATCTCCAGAGGCTCTGACAGAAACACTACATAACACAGGCAGTCAAGATTTAATGTCACATTAGTTCAGATTAGCATGGCATTCCTCATTCATGGGAAAATCTTGGCTAGCCAAGTTAAATGAATAGTAAAGCATGGCTGCGGTGTTGATTTTGTTTTTAGGGGGATTACTTCTTTGGAGGGAGAAGGCTAACCAATAATCAGCAAAGCCCTCAAGCGTAGGACTTTGCTTACCACACCAGGTCAAACACAGGTATGTCCATGTTTTCTTTAGTGTGTTCTTTTTCTTATCACCCAGAAGCTGAAGTGTTCCAGAAGAAACTTGACGAGACTACCAAATTGCTCAGGGAGCTCCAGGAAGCCCAGAATGAGCGTTTGAGCACCAGACCCCCTCCCAATATGATCTGTCTCTTGGGTCCCTCATATAGAGAAATGCATCTCGGTATGTTGCACCTCCAGTAAGAGAAGAATCAGGGGATGCCTAAATGAAAAATCTTCTGAGTACAGTTGTGATACCACTGTAAAGTAATGCTGAAATATGAATACTGTGGTTTTTGCGTTTATGTGTTTGCTGTTCTTTTGGATTTTTTAAAAATTATCTAAAGGAATGACTTTTCAATAAGTGGAACTGTTTTTCTTTTTAGCTGAACAAGTGACCAATAATCTTAAAGAACTTGCGCAGCAAGTAACTCCAGGTGATATCGTAAGCATGTATGGAGTTCGAAAAGCAATGGGGATTTCTGTTCCTTCCCCCGTCATAGAAAACAACTTTGTAGATTTAACAGAAGGTACGTGCCCTTTTTCTCTGGGATGAGTGAAAGGCTATTGTGAGTACAGTCATCCCTCCGTATCTGCTGGGGTTGGTCCTAAGACCCACGAGGACACCAAAATGTGTGGATGGATACTCAAGTTCCTGATAGTAAATGGCATACAACCTGCGCACATCCTCCTGTATACTTTAATTCGTCTGTAGATTACTTGTAAAATGTAAATCCTTTGCAAATAGTTGTTATACTGTATTTTTTTATTTGTATCATTTTTAGTTGTGTCGTTTATTGGGTTTTTTCCCTAGTATGTTCTGTCAACAGTTGGCTGAATCTGGAACCCGCAGATACAGAGGGCTGACTGTAAAAGGAACATCAGTCCTCTTCCTTTAAATAACATTTGAAAGATTTTATCTCTGTTCTTGGTATATAAAACTATTGGTTTTCTTTCTATCTTGTCCAAAGAATAAAGATTTCACACATTTGCCAGAAAACTACAGTGATGACTTGCTAGTGCCCCTCGCCTTTAACCTTGGATGTGGTCAAGGACTGCTGTCAGCACTTGCTCTTCTGGCTGGTAGCCTTACCTTCACTTCCTTTTTCTAATTAAAAATACTGAATAAAATGTGGTGTTTTTCTCTTTCAGATTTCGAAGAACCTAAAAAGACTGATGTTGCTGAGTGTGGACCTGATGGGATTTAAAACCAACTGGTATTTGATTATATATTATGTACATATTTTTTCATTCTTAACTTGGAAATGCTTTTCAGAAGATATTAAATATTTGTAAATTGTGTTTTTAATTAAACTTTGGAACAGTCAATTTTAATGTTCCAGAGATTGGACTTATATATTAGGTAATAAAGCTGAACCTGGGACTCTGAGAGGAGTATTGTACATATCAACTGAGTTATCCCTGACCTTTCCCCGGGGCGCTGCGTCTGAGGATAAGTGACAGAGAAGCTCAGGGAACGAAACCATCACCCACAAAAAGAAGCAAATCCCCAAAGTAATTGAAATCACTGATTGTTCACATTTGCCATATTCCCCATGAAAGAAATTATAACCAAATAGTTCCAAACTTAGCAGCTCTCCTCTTGATAATTTATTCAAAAAGCGGCCCTTGTGAAGAAGAAATATAGCTTGGGGCTGTCGCCATACCCGTGCAGTGTTCTTTCCAAATGGTACTTGTGCTGCTTCATTACCTCTCACAGATAGGGCCGTGACTAAGAAACTTTAGGAATGGCCCCTTCCAGTGAGACTTCTCGTGTCACAAACATGCTGAAGGTAACTTTAGAGTTTAATAGTTTGGTCCTGCCCCCGACGTGCCTAATAAAAATGATGGTCTTATGTAGGATAATAGGTTCCCTTCAAACCCCCTCCAAAAAGCAAAACAAGTCTTATAGCTCTATAACATGTCTGGTGTTCTTTTTTGTTTTTCTCCATTTTTTTAAAGAGCAAAGGAACTATAGCAAAGGGCTAATAAGCCAAATAAGATAAACCAAATCATCCTTGAATATATCAGCGAATTACTGAGCTTAAATGAAAATCTATGTTTCTGTCCACTGTTTTTTATCTGAAATACAAAGGTCAAGTGTCCGAGTTTAAGTTAGGAGTCCATGATACGTGTCCCATTCCATCACCAGTCCTGTACTGAGATGAATGGTAATTTTTCTGAATCTGGTTCAGTGTATAACCTGTTTTAAAATTAAAAGCAAGAGGAAAAATTCAGGATGGACATAGCTTAGTTCAGCAAAAAAATTTATATAGAGTCCTCCTGTGACCTCCCCTCCAGCAGGAAGTCATTTTTTTTTTTATTTTCTTGGCTTTGAAAATTAATATTTAGCAAGAGCAAGTAGGGTGAAGGAAAACTGATTCTCTCTAATCTCTAAAATATAATTTAGGTGGTAACCAATTCTTAAACTTTAGATCTACTTGGGTAAATTCCTGAAGACCAAGAAAATATTTAAATTCAAAACACCTTTAGGACATTCAGGTTTTCCAAATTGTTAATTTAATGTATAAAAAGCAGCTAAATACTGGTACTTTATAAAAATGGATCATAGCATTTTGAAACAAATGTTACAGATCTCTAAATATTCAAAATACAGAATAAACCCTAGTTATTTGCATGTTCCACCTCAAAGCATGTTTCTGTACACTGACCTATTATATACATAAAGTATACAGTGGTTAATGATCTTCTTTTCTGTTAGGAAATGTCCTTAATAAGTAAACCAGGAAACTTCAGGTATCCTAGTTGCCAGTCAGGGTGAGGCCACCTTAGGAGAAATGGTAAGTCCTTGATCCATAAAGAAGGAAGGTCATTTTTAGAAAAAATACTTGTTTCTGTCATTAAAAAAATGACACCTATGAATAAATTACTTGGTAATTTGAGAAAGATTAATAAAAAAAACTACAGGTGATTATTATGATCTTTTAGACTCCATGACCTGAACATTGAAAACTAAAAATTTACAAAATATTCTTATCTGAGCACAGTAGTTTAGTTGGAAATGGAGAAAAACATATGAATGGTAACCATTTTTTTAAAAACTCCTAACTGGGCTTTCTGTTACTGAAGAAAAAAGGTAACTTAAATATTGCAGGAGTAGAAATATGTTGACATCAGAGAGGCCCAGTGCATTGACATTTGTTTCTATGTTTATATCAGCTACAGAACCTGGCCTGACTTGCCTGGAGAGCCCCCAGTGGGCAGCCTTGGTCACTGCTAGATTTGGAGAGCACAAATTTCAGTCGAGTACTTAACTGAAACCAGCCCTTTATGTGAAAAGTTGTGTAAAAAGGGCGATTTAAGCTAGGCTTATTTCCCTTAGCAGTGTTTTTGCCATAAAATTCCTTTAAACAAACAGCAAGTTCTTATAATGTATTCATACTGATTCCAATTACATGCAACACATCAGAGCTGCCACTAGTTCACCTAACACCTTTGTGCGAATTAGAGTAAACCCATCCCTCCTCCCGTGGCAGATAAAGCCCCACAAGATGACACAGCACAGGCAGTTTCAATTTCAGTCCTCTCCCTCCTTGACTATCCATTACTCTGCAAATAGGGGGCAGCTCCTCTCAGGACCTCCTGAGTCCCAGGCAAACAGGCTGCTTAGTCGGCCTACCCGCAAGCCCGTGTGCTCTTTTGAAGGCCCCTGTACGCAGGATCTTGTGTGTAACTTCATGAGTGACTTCTAGCTAAGGGTCGCTGCTATGAAGGAAAATCCGGTTGTATTAGAAATTCTGGGGATGCTCTGGCTGTAAGGCCACAGTTATAATAAATAACTTCTGGTTATGAAGTCAGTTCAGAAAAAGAAAGGGCAGTTTGGTTATTTTGCACCTTGAAACAGGTTGACTTCTTTCAGTTCCCTGGGAGTCTGAAATGTAGTAATACACCATCTCAGAAACCTGGCTTTTTGCATTTGCCTGGACTCGCTCAGGTTCAGAACAAGAACACATCTCAGCATTTTCCAGACGGCTGGCTTCCCAGATATGGGAACCTCTACACATGCCCATACTGAGTAGATCCTTCTACTTTTGAAGCTCTCCAGAGTTAGCTATGAAGACCAAAGAAAAGCAAAGAAATACTGACAGGTTGTCCAAGTTCTCTCTATATACTCCATTTCTTTCTAGTAAAAAAAAAAAAAAAATATATATATATATATATATATATTTGGAAGATTACGGGGCGAGCCCAAAATGCATGAGTAATCGGGGCAGAGCTAAAAGGTTGTATTGTAGTTCTAGGCTTTCAACTCATTGCACCTAACCCCAGAGTGCTTGCATCAAAGCAGCCTGTTCAGAGCTAGGGCTGCACTGCTCTGCTCCTTGCTTTCTTGCTGTGAGCCATGTTCCTCACAGCCCGGCCCATGCCATAGGTCGACACTGGACAGTGGTCAAAACAGCAGCAACTACACTGGAGGGAAGAGATTTTATCTAGTGCCTATGAAGTCATTAGAAAGGATAAAACCCCCATTAATAATGTATCTATTTAAAACAAACACATGTCAGAGATGGCAAGAAGTAAATGTTAATTTTTTGTCTCTACTGTTCGAGACCATTTACAGATATAAAACACTTTCCAATTCCTTTCACCAGGATGCCAGTGTGAGAAACACAGAATCCCATAGCCAGTCTTGCTAGGAAGAAGGGAATCTTCCATCCAGCTCATTTTCATCCACTCTAGCTAGAAGGCATAAGTCTCCTTTGGGCATGCTCACAGGCCACTGAGATGGACATCTGTTTTGGTCATGTTCCAAGATCGCCTCCACAGTACCTCAGGGAACAAGATCTCAAGGTCACACGTACAGTGGTTGTACCAGTGATCCCTTTCCAGCTGACCCAGAAACCCTTACTGACCAACAGCACAGAGGTTCTGGCTGCCACCGTGTGTTACGGCTCAGAAGTTGCCTCAAGCCGGGATCTGGTGCACTTGTCCAAGAAATCCTCTAGCACAAGTCCAAAGAAGCCACTCACAGCCAAGCCATTAAGTGCCTTTGTGCCTGGTGTTGGCTGAGTCTTCTTGGCTTGCTTCAGGGAAGGAAACTGGCTTCCCAGCGTGTTCTGAATCCAGCAGAAGCCCTCAGTTCAGCCCCAACCCTTGAAACTTGGCAGTGTCTGTACAGACAAAATAAGTCCTTAGTTCGCCTTTGCCTTTGACATTAATTAGCCCACGACATTCACAGGAATATCCTAGGCCCTGGAGGATAGTGCATGTCTCTTCAGTAACCTGAAAAGGAAAAGAAACCGAAGTCCTCGGAGGCAGGAAGGAAAGCTGCTGGGGAAGGGAGGGACGGGTAGAAGCTGGCACATTTCCTTTCTCTCGGGACATGTGATAGCTCGAATCACAGGCTGGCTGGTGGCTGAGGCAGGTCTCAAGCCCAGGTCCCCTCCCCTCTAGGGACTTTCTTTGCTCTTGGTCACATGTTCCCCCTCACCTGGATTTTCCCAAGCTCTCCAGTGCTCTCCATCCGGCTGGCCACGTTGACCGTATTTCCCCAGATGTCATACTGAGGCTTTCGAGCGCCGATCACCCCGGCAATCACAGGCCCGTGGTTTATGCCTGAAGACAATGTTTACAGTTGGCTGGTCACAGAGGCAGAGCCTCAGGCTTCTGTCCTTAAGAGAGGGAGGCCACAAAATCCCCCCCTAAGCACAGAAAGCAAGAACCACACTGAAAAGAAGGTTGGATTGGGACAGCTTCTGGAAGTCTGCCCCGTGGATTGTGCTTGGGATGTGGGAAAGGCGCTCCCTGCCCAGGCCAGCTCCCTGGCAGGCTCTCCAGGACTCAGGAAGTCTGGGTTTGATGGTGACACTTACCTAGTACCCACTAATCTCACTTCGAACACCTAGGCTTTGAGCATAGACCCTTCCGGCTAACGGTGACTACTTAAGATTTTATAACTCTATTCTCTGTACGTTAGGGTCACCTACTTACAGTTGGTAATTTGGGTTATCTGTAGTGATCGTTCGTTTGTTCTTAAAACTTTCAAAGGTAACCATGTAAGCAGTATACAAAGAAGGTCTCAGTAATTACCCCGTCCAGCCACAGGTTTCTAAAACTTCGTAGTAGATGGCCACGTGCAGCCTCACCACATGCACTGAGTGGGCCTGCCTGGAGGCAGGGGCTTCACTGCCCCCGCCCCCGCCCCCGCCCCCGCCCCCCCTCCCCCCCACCCCCACCACCCCCTGCCCAGGGCCTCACCAACTCACCGACACGAAGGCGGAAGGAGTTGAAGGAGTGCCTGTTGATGCCGTCCAGCTTGCTCATGAGGGCGATGCTGAACTCCACCATGACGCCGATGTGGGCGTGCTGCCGCTCCAGGTCCTACGGCACAGAGCGCCGCGTGCAGGGCCGTGGAGGGCGGACCCAGTCTGGCCCCTCGGCTGGGTGTGTGTCAGCGCCTTAGGGCTCCCGCCCCCTGACCTGGCGGGTGCGTCGCTATCCTTGTGGATTTCGTGGGAGGGGCTTTTGGTGGCAGAGATGTGCCAGGGTCTCCTCACAGGGCTCCCCTGCCCCCACCAGGGGGCCCATCACCCGCTACCAGAACTCTCGGGGCTCAGCCGCACAGGCACCTTTGCCCTTCCCGGACAGGACAGGGAGGCTCCCCATTCAATAAGGTGATTGGTCCAGGGACTGTTGAATTTTCCCTCGTGTGGCTTTCGTACCTGGTTCTCATGCCCTGGGGTGACGCTGAGCCCTGCAGCTGCCATGTATGTGCTGCCAATGGTCTTGATCTTCTCCACACCACTGAACTTGGGCTTGAGCAGCAGCTGCGGGACAAGGAGCAGTGACACAGGGCCGCCGCCACACTGCTGCAGCCCAGCCTGTCCCAGCTTATCAGGAAGGGTGTGGGGGTCTCACGCACAGCGGCCCTTCCATCCGTGCTCAACAGCTAAGGGCAAGTGGGGACGTGGCCTCAGCCCCTGCTCCTGTCATCTGCATCTCCCCAACACCGTCTCTCCCTTGTCCCAGCCTGTGCACTCTCTCAGTGAAGGAGCAGTCACAGCTCAGCGTCATCCACACAACGTGGATCACCCATCTCCAGCACAGACTAAAGCCCAAACTGACAGGCTCTGGAACAAGTTGACAGCGTGGGCTTAGCTGAAGTCAGACTGTTCTACAAGGGCAGCAGCTGCCCATCACAGAAAAGACGTCAACAAAATATTTGCTGAATAAAACGGAATGAAAAAGACAAATGTGTGCCTTTTATACTTCGTGTATGTTCCCCCAAGGGAGCGTGTCGCATTTTTTAATCCGGGTTTAGGACACCCATGCCTCCACGCGCCCACCCAGCACAGGGGCGGCCGCCGCGGGCACCTCGTCGAAGTCGGCGATGATCTCGTTGAGCAGGCGCAGGCACTCCAGGCCTTCCTTGTTGACGTCGCACTCCGTGTAGAACACTTTGAAATCCGGCACCGAGGCGAACATGACACAGACGCAGTCATAGGACTGATGGTACCAGTCCTGGATTCAGGCGGGAAGAAACGGGACCTTATGGCCACCTGGGCTCTTGCGGGGACAGAGAAGCAGAGTGAGGAGGCTCCAGGAGGGGAGGGCGCTGAGCTGCCCCGCCAAGCGGTTCCAGCCCTGCCGTGCGCAAGTCCCCGGGGCATTAGAACACGGGCGATGGTGACTCGGCTGCTTGGCGAGGGGCAGGCTTGGGGTGGTTTCCTGCTCCTCTGAGCACCGTGGGTGTTTGTGCACAGCTGGGGGAGAGCCCCTGGGGCGCAGAAGGGAACAGGAGACCTGGGCTCTATTCTAAGTAAGTCACTGGTCCTTAGTTTCCTTATCTAGAAAACCCCCTGCTACACGGAACTGGTAGAAATACAGACATTTTCTTCAATACAGAATGTCCAGATTATAAACACCTGAACACGTGGTCCTCATGACAATCCTTCAAGGTGAGTACTGTCAGCCCATTTCACAGAGGGGAAGATCGAGACACAGGGACGTGAGGTGTCTCGTCCACCACCACAGTGGCGCGGGGCGCTTCGTAGCTCTGCACCGGAACCTCAGCCTCCCCACCGTGACTGAGCCCCTCTTCCCACCACACCTCATTTAACTTGTCACCAATAAAGTGAGCTGCCACGTGGGCTGGCAGGACGTTCTCCAGAAGAAGGCGGTTCACATTCTCCATGGTTTCGAACTCCTCGTGCTCCTTCTTGAACTTCTTCTTCCACAGACAGTCCAGGCGGCAGTAATAGTCAATCTGCAACAGCAGGAAGCGTCAGCGTCCTGTCCGCAGGCAGCAGAGGCTGCCCGGCCAGCCTGTGCCTGTGGCCAGTGTACATCTCCCAGCCAGGCCAGCCTGTCCCTTGTGTCCTGGGGGCAGCCAAGGACCCTAACTCAGAGCCCGTGACCAGGGGACTGAGCTTTCCAGCAAGGCTCTGCTGCCTCCCTGCTCAGCCCGGCTGCCCTGTCCCCAAGCCAGGGCCAGCTGGGGGCACCGGGCGGTCTCGTCTGTACCTGTCTGGAGAGCATGAGGAGGGTGGCATAGAACAGGACCAGGTAGAAATTGATCATGGTCTTCAGATCCCTCCAGGAACATCTGGGGACAATGCTGAGGTGAGAGGAGGCTGCAGTCACCGCCAGCGCCCATCAACCCAGCCTGCCACCTCACATCACTCTGCCACCAGAAAAGTGCGCCCGCTGAAGAGGTGGAAATGCGTTCTAACGAGGGATCGACAACTTCGGGGCGTAAAGGAAAGGGGAGGGGTGTGGCGGTGGAGGAGCCCTCACAGGGGCTCTGTGCTCCCCCTGAATGACAGCCCTGGCAGGGTAGCCAAGAGCTGCGCCCAGGGAACAGGCAGGCCGGGGACTTGGAGACCACCATGAGGACGGCGCAGGTGCGAGCCACGCGCGGAGCAGCTGCTCTGTTCCGGGTGGCCAGGCTCTGACCTGCAGTTCAAGGGCGGCCAGGCCCTGTCCTCCCCCCACGCGGGCCCACACACGCCAGCCTTCCCATGCCTCAGGTATCACCGCCTGTGCAGGAAGAAACCAGAGCAACTGCCCTTTCAAAACTGGAGACCCAGGACACACCCGAAAGAGAGGTGCGGAGCCAGAGCTGAGGTCGCCCCCTCCGCCCAGACCGGCCTCTGCCGGACCAGGACCTTCCCAGAGCAGCTGCAAATGAGCTGCATTCCTCAGCGCTGCACGCTGCAGGCTAGGACCCGGCCATGTCACTGTCCCTTCCGTGAAATGGAAACCTTGCCATCTGCCCATCCGCCCACCAGGTGGCGGTCCCCGGGAGCCGGGCGTACAAGAGCACCCGGTCAGAGTCGCCGGAACAGAGCAGGCCACGGGGCAGGCGGGCGGCGGGACCAGGTTCAGGTCCTGGCAGCGAGCTGCCCAGGGCCCCACCTGAGAGTGCTGGTGGTGTTGGTGAGGTTGCCCAGGACGTGGCCACAGCAGTCCTGCTGCCAGCACGGGGACAGGTTGAAGAGCACCAGGTAAGCCACCAGGGCCATGGTCAACAGCACGACCTTCGGCTCCAGGCTCATCCGCAGGAAGACGGAGCAGGCGATGAAGCCTAGCACGCAGCTGCAGGCATAATACTGGGGAGAAGGGGGGTGTTACCAGGGTGGCAAAGGTCACCCCACCAAGTCCTGTCACCAAGGGGCACACCGCAGACCCAGCAGTCACCAAAGGGAGAGATGGGCTAGCACTAACCCGCCCACGCCCAGAGTCCCCTTCCGCCCTGAGCCCGGGTCTCAGCACCCTCTCTCGCCTGCTGACCTCCCGTTGCAACAAGAGCAGGCAGTCGGACCTAAGTTCCCAGCGTTCTGCTGCTTTTACTGTAGTTGTGCTGCTTAAGGAAGCAGATGAGTACAAGGTGCAGTGGACATGGCAAAGGCAAAGGCGTCGCCTCCTGCACAGCCTGTCTCCCGAGTTCTGCCGCAAGCTGGCCCCATCCCAAGTGCATCTCTCCTGCCCAAGATCATGCTGTGGCTCCCCACTGCCCCCAGAATAAAGGCCACATTCTTTCCCCTGGCATTGCTGCAGCACCCTGATCCAGGTTGCCCCCACCCCCATGACACACACCACCTGAAACCCACTGCTCCCACCACACACCTCAGCTTCTCCTCGCACTGCCCTCTCCCGCCTCAGAACCTCTCTGCCCTTCAGACACAGCTCAGCGCACCGCCCAGTCCCAGAGCCCTCATCTGCTCATCTCGGGCCACGCCAGGCCTGGACTGCCGGGCCGGCCTGCTGGGACCCGGAGCGGGCTTCGCCACCTAGAGCCAACTGGCGCACCGCCCTGGGCCCCTTACTCGTGAGTAGAAGGGAGGTCACGAGGGGCCTGCCAGAGACCCGAGCGGGAGACGCCCACCAGCACAGCGGAGGTTGCCCGTCCCTGCGCTCCCCACGCGGCTGAAGCCTCGCACACCAAGACCCAGACGGTCCCCGGGGCCCGGCTCGGCGCGGCCTGGCTGGGGGGCTGCACTAGCCCCGCACACCCGTGGGCTCGGCTCAGGCTCAGGGCCGTCAGCTCGGCCGCGCCCGGCAGGAGCGGCCCAGTGAGGGCACGCACCCAGGGCCGGGCTGCTCGGAGCGGGGGCACTCACCGGGAGGAGGCGCACACACAGGGTCCTCTCCCCCCCGCTCGCGCCCTGCAGGTCCGTCGCGTTGCCATCGGGCAGCTCCAGGGCGGGGGACGGCGTCAGGGGCTGTGGAGGAGGCAGGCCCCGTTAGGACGGTCCAGGGCACAGGGACACGGAGTGAGGCGGGCCCGTATTTCCCACCAGGCGCGCTCTGCGCACGGCCCTGCGCAGCTGTGCCGCTTCCCACGCAGGCAGAGAAGAGCAAAACCGTGACCAGGTGGACGCCCCAGGGCATCAGCAGCTGCCTCAAGCCAGGGGGCCCTGAGGGCTGCGGTCACAGGCGCACCGCCTCGCACTGCAGCCCTGGAGAGCCGCGGGCGGGAGCCTGTGGGGACGGCACACGCGCCCCTGCAGGCTGCTTTCTGCGGCATCGAGCATGCCAGCACGGCCCGGAGGAGGAAACTGAGTCTCAGGGGGGCAGGTGGGACCTCCTCAGGGGCCCGAAGAAGGAACAGGACGTCAGGACAATGTGGCAGTCAAGATAAGGCTGGCCTCTTACGCTCAAAACAAGGGGGAGGAGCCCTGGCCTGCAGGGGCCCCAGGGCGCCCACCGGCCGGGAGGGCAGCGCTCCAGGCATCGCGTGATTCTGGACTCTGGAGACCCCCAGGGCCAGAGACTGGCTCCCCACACCCAGGAGGTGGGCGGCGGGGCAGGACCCACCAGGTTGATGACAGCGACAGTGAGCACGGCGCCAATGGTCAGGACGGCCAGGGACAGCCTCAGCAGGGGCTGCGTCTCCACCCTCTCGGAGATGGTCCGGAGCGCCCCTCGGGCTGGGCGGCACCTCTGCGGAGTAACGGGGTCTGGTTGCCCAGGGCCAGCAGCCGGGACAAGGAGGTCCAGGGAGGCAGGCCCCTCGGGAGAAGCCCCCAGGGCACTCAGCAAACTGTCCTCAAGGCATGAGGGCAAGCGCCCAGCCCTGACCAGAGCCAGGGGCGCACCGGGGAGACAGGGCCACGGGCAGGGCTGCCCACTCACCGAGGGCTCGCTGGCAAAGCACAGGCCCACCACCAGCCCCAGCACACAGGCCACCAGCCCGAAGGACACACCCAGAGCCGCTGTCCTGGAGAAGAAGAAAAAACCTAAGTTCCGGCAGGTCATCTGCCCGAGACCCCTCCCATCACCCTAACTGTCTGGCTCACGGCCACCTGTCCCCTCCCCACCTGCCATGCTGCCCACAGCAAAGGGGGTCCTTGAGAAGGAGGACTGTGGTCCCACAGCCCCACTAGTAACACACAGGCCCGGCCAAAACATGGAGAGCAAGGTCAACATCGTGTGTCCCTACCGGGGCCAAGTACTTAAGAAATGAGTCATGCCTATGCGGCCTTTAGACTCGTATCTGGCAGGTAAAAATCATGCACAAGTATTCCCTCCTTTGTCTTTATTAAGCACAGCCAAAACCAGAATCTCGGTCGAGCCTTTGGTCTAACTGCCCTTCTAGAAACCACCATGTGGCTGACCTTCTTCCCCAGCCCTGTCCCCCACCAACAGGGCCAGGAGCCAGAGACACAGGTCTCAGGGACTCCTGCTCCAGGCTGTGCCACCCTAGACAAACCCTAACCCTCTGAGGCTCAAGGTCCCCACACGTAAAAGGCAGGTGACGCTGCCTACGGTTTTCGGGTTACCCTTCTAGGATTCCAAAACCTAAGGTGAGGGTCACCAACTAAAACGCCAAGGGGCCACACAGCAGGAGACTGAGGCAGTGAGAGGCGTTTGGGGCTGGGCGTCTGGGGCGCAGCAAGCACACTGCACTGAAAGCGGCCCCGGTAACCCCAGGTGTGCAGCCACGACCCTGGCCCCACGGCGGGCCCTGCAGCCAGCCAGCACCCAGCCCAGTCACGCGCCTCCTTGCAGGGCTCCGGTGGGCCCCCCAGGGTCCCCGCCCCTCCCGGCAGGACTGCGCTGGCTCGAGCCTCCTCGCCTCCCAGCTGACCTGGGCATCAGCAAGACGTGGACGAGCAGGATGCAGATGAACACGAGGCCGGCACAGGCGAAGTCGTGGCGGGCCCGGGGGATGGGCGCCAGGCGGTACTAGGGGCGACAGGGACCATGAGGGGCCACCGGCAGACCACTGCCCAGCCCACGTCGCTCAGCTTAGAAAAGCAGCTCAGACCCCTCAGGTCCCAGGTGATGTTACCTCTGTACCTTCCCTTCGCTTCCACTTCGCAGCTGCTCCTTCCCATTTGGAGGCAATTCCTTCCCTCCCCTGTGCCCGCCCAAGTCTGCGACTATTTCCAAAGCCCCTGCAAAGCTCCTGGCCCCAAGTCCACAGATGGGGACCGAGTCTGAGCTCCCAGGACTGCCCTTACCCCAGCGAGGAGGGGGGCTGGGCCACGCTGCACCCCAGCACCCGTGCCCGGTGCCCCAGGCAGGCTCCCGCTGCAGGCGCAAAACCAGGCTCAGCGGCCTCGGCCAGGCAGCCCGCCCGGCACTCAGCCAGCAGAAAGCCCGCCAGGCTGGTGCCCTGCTGACCTCCTCCCGTGGGGAGCCCCAGCTCAAGGGGCCCCAGCAAGAGGAAGTGCCCCAAGTCCTGGACACTGGCCCCCACTTCCTGGCCAAGGAGGGAGGGCTGGCAGCGCTGGGGCCATGCCCGAGGCTGAGCACGGCCCGAAGGCCCGAGAGCCGCGGCGTCCTCTCTGGGAAGCGGGAGAGCAGCGCCCAGCCCGGACAGCCACGTGAGGCCAAATGACAGACACACGTGCCTGGGACACTGCCAGCACCCAGATGGCGCTCAATAAAGAAATGATCACGACTGGGACTAAAAGCTCTCGGAAGCAGCCAGTCGGGAGAAGCCTCAGGTGCTTCAACACGCCCGATTGGGAGCCGGGTGGGCTGCGTGCAGCCGCAGGGCAGGGCCGGGCGCGGGCGCTCCATGGGCGGAGCCTCCCAGACGCTCCCAGACCCCGGCAGGTCCCTGGCGGCATTCCAGGTGGAGGCGGCCAGCGGGAGGGCCAGGCCCGCGCCCGGCCCCGCCTGCCCCAGGAGCAGCTGCGCAGACCCCCGCGACCCCCTCACGCCCCAGGGACCCCGCACTCCTCTGGGCTGGGGCGCGCTCACCTCTCGCTCGAAGCCCTTCTCCAGGAAGATGGAGCCGAAGGTGTGGAAGTCGTGGGACTTGGAGCAGCAGGGCCTGGGGGTGGCGGTGGAGACAGGGGCTAGGCTGCACCTTCACCACCAGCGTCGGGGAGGGGGAGGGCCATCTGGGCCGCGGCGGGGCCTGCCCACGCGGGGGACCCCCGTTTTAGGGGGCAGAGGTCTCTGGGGTCTCACCTCGCAGAGCTGAGCCCCTCGATGGCCGACAGCATCTCGTCATCATACGAGTCGTCCTCCGGCCGCCCCTTGGGGCGCGCGGCCCTGGGAAGGGACACCCCACCGCGTCACCCAGGGACCCCGCATGCACCAGCCCAGAGGCAGGGTGCGGAGGAGAGCCACGGCGAGGGCGCAGGCCCTGATGGGGTCCCAGGGCCTTGTGCATGATGGTGGAGCGAGGGAGGGTGCCATCAGCCCAGCGAGGGCCAGTGAAGACCCGGCGTCCCCAGCCGGCCCGGCCGGCGGAGCCCGGCCCTGCCGAGGCCTCGCCTGCTGCACCCACAGGTGGGCATCGAGGCCAGAACATCCCCCTTCCCACCGCCGGCCCCGCCACAGGGTGGGCACCCGACACGTGCCCGCTCGTGGCCACCCTGAGCAGCCGGGGGCCAGGAAGTGCTGGGTTCTAGAACCGCTGTGACTCGAGCATGGCGAGCTCCACGCAGGTCCTGGGCTGGGCCTTGCGCAGCTGCCCCTGGACAGAGGCCAGTCAGGGCGGCCTGCCTGGAGGAAGTGGCTGCGGCAGGGTTATTCAGGAGGGCAGGGCACAGCCTGACAGAGGGGAGGGCAGCACACGCACCTGTCAGGGGTCCGGCGGTGCCGCAGGGGAATGGCCTGAAAGGGAAGGGAGGAGAGGACACAGTTACTCCCGAGGACGCTGGGCCCTGAAGTCCATGCCGGGGCTGGGTGTACCCCCGGCACGCGGCATGCGACACCCGGCACGCGAGTGTCAGCCTGAACCGCAGCTGAGCACGGGCCGGGACTGAGGAGCGCAGGGACACTGCTGGCCACCCTGGAGCAGTCTCCAAACGCCCCGGCTTCCCGCGGCACGGGAGGGAGGCCGGGCAGAGACCAAAACCACCCTGCGGCACCCGCTCCCTGCGCCTGGGAGGGAGGCCACCCACCTTGGTCCTCTGCCCGCTGGGGACAGGGGTCTCGCTGCCACTCAGGCTCGCGCGGTGGCTGAGGTGCGCGAAGGGCCGCGCGGCGCCCCAGGACTCGAGGTAGCGGGTCACGCGCACAGACGCCCGCATCTTCAGGGCTGCGGCGTCCCCCTTGGGCCTGGGCAGGTGCTGGCTGGGCGGTGGCCGCTGGCTCTGCGGGCAGACCGGACGGGCCTGTGCCACCCTCCCCTCGCAGGGGGAGGGACGCCCCACCGGCTCTCCCCAGAACAGAAAACGGGCAAAAGGTGTCCCAGCCGCGTCCCTCGAGCGGAGCTGCCAGGCGGCGTAGCCTGCGACACTCAGGCAGGCTGCGGGCCACTCCCGCCCCGCCTGCCCCAGCGAGCAGAGGCGGGCAGCCACGCGCCACCACGCATAGCCCGACCACCTCCCGGAGCAGAGACACGCACCAAGGCCCTCAGCTGGAGGCCCCAGTGCTCCGTGAGGCTCCCTGGCCAGACAGTCCTTGGGGCCTGCGCTCCTCAGCCCTGCCCTGCGGAGGCGCCCCAGGGAGACAGCTCCCAGAGAAGCCACGGGCGTCCCGTCCCACCCCCACGTGGCCAGCACAGGTGCTTCCTGCCTGTGGGGGCAGCAGGGGAGAGGAGTGCTGGCCCCACCCCAGGGCAGCACTGGGGGAGTGCACTTCAGTGGCCCCCAACCACGATGGCATGTGTCCATCACCTGCAACGTGCATACGTGGCCCAACACCATGCCAGGGACCTGGTGGCTTAGCCGGCGGGGCCACCAAGCCCAAGACCCCACAAGAACAGCATGCCTGAGGCTGCCCCAGTCTCAGTGGCCAGGCGGGACAGGAAAGGGGAGGGACGAGGAAGGCAAGCCTGTGCCATCTTGGGGTCTGCGGGGTGTCCCCTCAGCCCCCCAGACGTTCTCCTGCCCTCTGGGAGTCCTGCCTCCTGGGACCCCTGCAAGCCACAAACACACACTAAGCAACAACGGCAACCTTCCTGCAACTTGCAGCTGCCTTCTGGACAGAAACATTTTTAAGCCCTTAGCCACACTGTGTGCCCAGCCTGAGGGAACCACGTGGAATTCAGCACTCGGTGAATGTCCCGGGGCAGGAAGAACGTGTTGGACCCTAAAGGGAGCAGTCTTGCTGGGTTGGGGTAGGGGGCACGTTTTCATGGCCAGCAGCCCTGCCCGCACAGCACCCTGCCACTCAAGTTCACGGTCGCTGCCACTTCTCTCAGAACAGGGAAGCCAGACCCCCGGTCCCTGAGAAATAAAAATAATGGTAAGCACGCACTAAAGACCCACCATGGCCAGGCGCAGGGCTCACGCTTGTGACTCAGCACTCTGGGAGGCCGAGCCGGGAGGATCGCTGGAGCCCAGGAGTTCAAGACCAGCCTGGGCAACACAGCAAGACCTCATCTCTAAAAAAATTTTTTTAAATTAAAAAGATCGATCATATCTGAGTAAACACACACCTGTTCGGAACGGGCATGGGAATCAGTAGGCACAGCGGGCACCTACAACCTCCACCAGGCCGCCGGCGCCCGCTCTGGCCCACCCGGCCTCCGCTGGGCTGCCCACCACACGTCCTGGCTCGCAGAGCGCACGAAGGCCAGCACCGGCGACCACGGGGCCACCAGACAGGAGCCGCACGGGAACCCACGCAAGGGGGCACCGAGCGCACGGATGGGAACAGCCAGGCCAGTGGGGGGGCCCGAGCGCAGTGGGGGCCCGAGCGCAGGGGGGGCCCGAGCGCAGTGGGGGCCCGAGCGCAGTGGGGGCCCGAGCGCAGGGGGGGGCCGAGCGCAGGGGGGGTCGAGCGCAGTGGGGCCAAGCGCCGCCTTCGCAGGGAGGCGCCCCCAGCTCACTGGCGCACGGATCTCTCAGAAGAGACTCCGCCCCTTGGGTGGGACGTGCTGGCCGCGACAGCCGGCGAGCAAAGCTCCCTGCAGGTGGCTCCTGCCTTTTGAATCTTCAACTGCGCGAATGAATGAAGTTAAAGGTAGAGCTGCCGGGGAAACGCAGGCCGCGGGTTCCGTGCGGCGCGCAGCGCGCTGTGCCCAGACCCCATCCACGCGTGTGCGAGCCCCGCGGGCTGGGCTGGGCTGGGGAGGGCTCTGCTTCACCCAGTCCAGAGCCGCCCGCACCCGCCCGCCAGCGCCCATCGGGCACGGCACGGCCTGGAGGGGACCCCACCCTCGGAGCTCTCGCTGACACTGGCCGACACTGAACAAGGAGACGGTGAACCAGCCCTGGCAGGGCGAGGGGCGGCCGGGGCAGGGCGAGGGCCGGCTGGGGCAGGGCGAGGGCCGGCCTTGGCAGGGCGAGGGGCGGCCCTGGCAGGGCGAGGGGCGGCCCTGGCAGGGCGAGGGCCGGCCTTGGCAGGGCGAGGGGCG
>VSMD01062117.1:0-47550 GCA_008750895.1 Mirza zaza | reverse complement strand
CTCACTTTATTGCCCAGGCTAGAGTGAGTGCCGTGGCGTCAGCCTAGCTCACAGCAACCTCAAACTCCTGGGCTCAAGCAATCCTGCTACCTCAGCCTCTCAAGTAGCTGGGACTACAGGCATGTGCCACCATGCCCGGCTAATTTTTTCTATATATATTAGTTGGCCAATTAATTTCTTTCTATTTATAGTAGAGATGGGGCCTCGCTCTTGCTCAGGCTGGTCTCGAACTCCTGAGCTCAAACGATCCGCCCACCTCGGCCTCCCAGAGAGCTAGGATTACAGGCATGAGCCACCGCGCCCGGCCTAGCAGCCCTTCTCATCTGCCCCAGGAGAGCTCTAGTGCGAGACATGAAAGATTAGGGCCAACGGTTCTAAAGGAAATAGAGTTGCAAGAAATTCAGGTTGGAATTTGGGGTTTGGAGAGTTATGATGATGTTCCAGAAGAAGACAACTTCACTATATTTGAATAAATGTAGATTGTTGTACCTTACTTAAAAAAAAAAAAAAAAAAAAACACATCCCCTGAAAATAAGCCCTAGGGTGTGTTCTTGAGGAAAATTATATATATAACCCTGTCTTATTTTTGGGGAAACACGGTATGTGCATAATGAACATTTGCTCTGCTAAATGTCGGATTAAAATTAACATCAAAGGTAGTAGCTAAGCATTCTTTGTTTTGTCTTTCTCCTTTTTTGAATTCTGGCTTATTCTTCCTAAGCTGTGTACCTCATGAATTATACGCTGGTCTAACAACTTGTTTCTCTGCATGATAATTTCCTGTGAACAATCAACAGCGGATTGTATTTAAGTATGTCTGGATCGAACAGCGCTTGAAACAATACTAATATTGTTTTATTTTTTCTAATTATTCATATTTCATATGAAACTCACTCAAACCCTTTAACCACTTATCTTGTACCCAAGAGAATCATCATCTCTCCTTTCCAGACAGTCATTATTCGAGAAACACAGTATCTTTAGCATAAACACGATTTCCCAAGATCCTAATTAGGACTTTCCAACGGCCAGTGGGTGGAATAAGAGTTATCTTTTGGAACATAAGCCTGCTTTGCTTTCAAGCTGATCTGAAATATCTGAATATTCTAATACTTTAAAGTTTATAAAAAGTGATCATGAACAAGGAAAAGGCAACATTTAGCTTTTAATCTAGCAAAGTTATGTTTTAAGTGTGTCACATAAAAATGCATATTTGTCCTTGTGATGAAGGACATGCCACATGCGTTTGGCCTATAGGACTAGCTTTGATCTATAGGAGGATGACATAGCATAATGCCATTGAAGGGGGATTCCACGGATGTAAGCAATTCAGTCGTTGAGCCCCTGGCAGCACTGCGCTTGTCACTTACCGTTACAGCCGGGCCTCTCCTCTCCCCCACTCCACGTCCCATTGGCTTGGCACTGGACGAGCCTTCGGCCCTCCAAATAGTAGCCGGGACTGCAGCTCAGCAGCACCTGGGCCCCGTACTCGTTCAGAGACCCCGAGACCAGTCTCCAGATGACATGTTCCGAGAGCTGGGCTTCAATGCTGGGGCAAGGCACCGCTGGGGGAGAAACACACTCAGCGTCAGCACTTGTCTCCTCCGGGGGTCAGTCCCTGCTTGCTTCATGTGGCCACAGCCCGCTCTGTGAGACCGAGCGTGCAGGGAAAAATCAGCCCCTTCCCATGTGATTTCGGAGTTCCCCTGCAACCTGCATAATCCCATGGAAATGATCCCGCATGTAAAACGCTCCCAACTGCCTCCTCGCAGATGTGTTGGGAAGCTGCCTTCAGACTGAGATGCAAAGGGGCAAACCCCTTCCACAGAGGTATATGGTGCACTGGAGTTGAAAATTTTCACTGAGCAAAGTCGTACATGCAATTTGCCTCCATATCCTCTGAGGAACATGGAACAGTAGCTGTGTGACTGGAAACCAGCTAGGACACTAATTTTCAGAAAATCAGATGCCCTTATGTCTTCCTGTCTAGGAAACACACATTTATAATATATCTGTGTATTACTGGATTTATAAGCACACACACACACAGGCTCACTGCATTGATACTACTCAGAAAGATGTTTAACCAGCCTTAAAGGAGATAATCTACTCGTGCCACCAGGAAAGGGCCTGGGATACAGCAGTTGCTTAATAAAGAGCAATAATAATAATAATAATTATAGCAGCAGTAACAGTAGCAGTAGCAGCCACAGTACTGGTAGTAGCAGTATAATAATATTAGGGTGGACTTCAAGGAATTTATAAATATGCTGAAAATAGATGCAAAGCTTCAGTTGTATGTGAGCATGTATTTTTCTGAAAAGCATAATAAGATTAAAATAAAGTATATGGAGTTAGGTACCAGATCACTTCTCCAAATATGAAGCATCTAATTAGCTAACATCTACCATAATCGATTACCAACAAAAGTGACCGGATTGCTTAATTTACTAAACCTGGAAGAATTGGCTAGAGGAACCATAGTTTCTTTAAGAAGTATAGTAATAAATGTATTTTACATTTAAATTCTATACAAGTTCATTATAATTGAGTTAAACATAACCAAAAATGTTACACAAATCTCATTTAATAACTTCTCTCAGTAATTTATAAGTACTATGTGCAAATAAACTTAAAAAATAGGCCTTTTTGGTATTATCACAGTAATATCAATGAGGTTTAAAACATGAATAAAAATTGCTAATATAAAAATAAGCCTTAGATTTATTTCTCTCAGGTTATTTTTAGACAAAGCAATTACTCTAAATTGAGATGAATATTCAAATGTTTTATCTAATAATATAAGTAATTTTTTTATCTAGCCAGAATTTCAGGCAAAATTGTCATTTCTGAAAATTATCAAGCCTTATAAATTCATAACTCAATCTGAATCTCATTGAATATTTCAAATATAATACATTGTATTCACCAAAATATATGTTTCTACAGTTAACTTATTTTTAATGACCTGAAGTAACTTCTACAAACTCCATTTCTGCCAAGAAGGACTCAACTTTAGCTTACAAGAGGGAATCTGGAAATTTTCTTGAAGCTAATATTATCTACAGCAGCAATTTCCAAATTCTCTGCAATTACTTCTTTCTTCATGAAAATGTTATTTTGTTGGTTTTGTAATTATCTTACCCTCATTTAATTGTTTGCTTACATCTCTTTATTTCCTGCTAGACTATGACCTCACTTATTGTAAACACTAAGGTTTTTTACAATTTTTTTGAGTATAACATCTGACAAAGTAGGTGCTAATCACATATATTTATAATAATATGCATTTGTGTTTGTGTGCATGTTTGTGCTTACTTTGAAAATTAACCTGCCAAGAAAACGTATGGCACCCCAAAACAGAAAGAAACTGAGTAAATAAAAACATACGAGTGAAAATCAGGAGTAGAAAGAAGTGAGAATAGGAATAAATATTAATGTGAAAGTCCATCTCGTTCTTTGTGCACTGAAAGAAGATGGGTGGAGTGGAGGTCCCCAGGAATTCCTGCAAATTGTGATTTTATTTACTGTTTTCAAAGACGATCTGAGGGAAAGAGCAGAAAGAGTGCCTGAATTTGAATAACCTACTACGTAACTCTGGCGGAGAAAAGCAGAGCCACATAGACCAAGACCGTGTCAGGAAACGGTTTCCTGGGAGCCACAGGGGAAGGTCCAGGCCTTGCCCGTGGAGTCCGCACGCCCGCCCGCATTCCTGCAAACGCAGCGCCAAACAGTCCCAGAGACTCGGCCCTGCCTTGTGGCTGCCAGTTTGTCACAAACAGTGTCCCTCCTCAGCTGGTGGAGTGACGTGGCCAGAGTGCGGGGGACAGAACTGGGAGAACACCGAACCGCGCAGAAACAGAGCGCGCTGCAGTTCCCAGGTGTGTGCCCCACCGCCCGACTCATGTTTCTGGGAGTAGTCAGGTCCCCAAAGTTGGAAACCCGGACACTGCTGTCCTGCCCTCCCTCCTGCCCACACCCTGGACGGTGTCAGGACCTTCCTAACCTTCCTCCCCGCCCTCCACCTTCTCTTGTAACCAGCCCCCCCACTGCCTACTTCGCCCTCCAGAAGCCAGACTCTGCCTTCCGGTGTGAAACTCCACTTGCACTTCCTTTAAGCAATCTTTTTGCACGTCTTCATTAAAAACCTAAAATTTATCCTCAACACCTGCATGTATATGACACACAAATGATAGTAAAAATGTCCTTAAATAAAACACCACTTTCACTCAGTTCCAAGAGAATATCACCACAGTAACTTGATGCTTTCGGATATTTATCTAAAAAGTACATGACTACTTGACAAATTTACTTCATTTCTTCTTCTCTTTCAACTATTGCTGCCAGTCTACAAGGCCTACAAAAAAGTACTTTAATAGAAGATATTTTTTTCTGTTTGGAAGTCCTTCATGCATAATCCTATGACGCTCATTGGTATCAAATTTTCATTTTTAAATTTCCTGTGACCATACATCTCCACAGATCAAAACGGTCAATTTGATTTAGTTGTCAATTTCTTACTGATGTATAATTAAACAACATAACAAAATATTTGATCATCAATTTTAAACACAAACGGTAGCATTTCATTAGCAATGTATCAATTAATGATATCAATAAGGCATTTATTTTTCATTGTTCATGTGTTACTAATTGGTAGAAAGAGAAAAGCTTTAGTACCAAATTTATTGCTTTTTAAAATTTTTTACAGAGGTAAGCCCTAAGAAAACTTAACGTAAATAAGTAGATGTTAAAGGAAGTTGTTCTGTTACAGCAATCTCTTTCGATTCTCTTACTTAGTTATATATCACAAATCACTATTATCAAAAGTTGTTTGGTAGGACCTCCGTAAATTTTGTTTTTGAAAACAAAAAGTCATAATCCACTGGATTTGCAAAAAGGAAGCCATCGGCTTTCTCTACACCTGCACCAATGTTTTGGATTTTTCTTCTGTTTGTTGTTCTGGATGTGCTGGGGATTTTTGTTTGTTTGTTTGTTTTCTTTTTCGTTGCGTGTAGTATCTTCCCTTTCTTTCTTTTAAATATATTCAGGGACATTTCTATTTACACATGCAAACGGAAAAGTGCATGAATCAAAATTATATGTTAAATAATATCTTTACAAAGTATATAACCCACGTGATGAGCAAGCACATCAAGAGTTAGAACGCGACCAGCTCCTGGGAAACCTGCATCCAAAATACACTCTTCTCCCAAGGGAGGACGAAGGAAAGGATGCATTTCAGAGGACATGAGCCTGACCCGTAATGCTGCAGGTGAGCACCACCTGTTCTTGAACTTCAGGTAAGTGGAACCACACAGTACCCACTCTTTACACTTGGGCTTCAATATGGCCTGTGAAATCAATCCATGTTGCAGGCACTGGACTGCAGTGTTCATTTGCATCACTGGACATTACTCACTGTATAACATTAACATACAGCAATCTATCTATTCATTCCTTACCATGAGCATATTTGGGTGGTGGCCCATTTTTGGCTTTTACAAACAGTGCAGCTCAGAGCATTTCATTCGATAAACACACTCATGCATATATTTCTAGGAACATCTTGGCTCACGAGTTGTTTTCAGCTTTAGTAGATGCCACCCAACATCTTATTTTTTCCAAAATGAATATATCAATTTATACTTTCACCAGCAACACATTTAAGTTTCAGCTGTTTAACATTCTTTTCAACATGTGGTGTCTTCTGTCTTCTCTGTTTTACAAATTGATAAACTCTGGTGTGGGAGGGGCCAGTGTAGTGGCAACTACTAGATTCTCTGCATTCGTCTTACTGGAATACTTTAGACAGTGTTTGTTTGACAAGAGTCCTTCAAATAACTTCGCCGGCTCTGGGTTTGTCTTTACCAAGCTCTTGGTCACGTGCTGTGAGGAACACAAGTGCTGAAACTTAACGCAGCTGATTATACCCACCCCCTCTGCTGCGGGAGGAAGCAGAGTTCCTCGGGCAGCCTTTGCTGAACCCAGGCTCACGTCTGTCGCTAGGATGGTGGGATCCATGAAGCTGGGTTTGTGTTGCCGCTTTGCATTTTGCCTTTCGCACTGAGGTCTTTATCACCTTGCAGAGACTTTGCACGCACCATGATACAGGGCAGGTTTCATTTCCCCATGCTGGTACTCAGTTGGGCCATTTTTTGAAGAGACCATCTGTTCCCTTGCTGCGCTGCAGTGTCACCTTCATTCAAGAATCAAATAAATATTTTTCCTGATCTCTGCGTTCTCTGCCACTCCCCTTTCCTTGTATCCGTACCATGGTTTTAATTCTATTGTCAGCATCATGAGCCTACATCCCAGGTGCTGTCAGGCATGCACCGTAGGTGACAATTAGGCATCTCTTTTATCATTAAGCACGGTTGAGAAGGATGGAGAAGAGAAACACGTTGTTTGAGAGAACGCACGTAAACTGGGCATCCAGGGAAGTGTAAACCTGGACACTCAGCAATTGGAAAGTGATTTCCCTGAAACTTTCCTTGCTCACGGTCACTTTGAAAACAACTTGCATCCTTAGGGTTATGCTGCCCGGCTCCAGCTCACTGTGAACAAAGGCTGTTTAAGACCCAGCCTCTCAGCAGTGGGGACACACCTAAGGTGACGGTTCCAATAAATCTTTTCTACCAGGGGCACTCAAACAGATACCTGGCTTTAGCATCAGCAGTTTGTTCAGCTGGAGTACCCTCCCTGCCCCACCCTGAAGTATGCTCATTCTTAAGTCAACCCTTTCTTGATTGGATTAATGAGAACCACAAATCTTCACATTCCTCCCCTGTGAACTGCACTAACTTAGCATGGAAACAAACTGCAACCTAGGCCGGCCTCGGTGGCTCACGCCTGTAATCCTAGCACTCTGTGAGGCGGAGGCGGGCAGATTGCTCAAGGTCAGGAGTTTGAAACCAGCCTGAGCAAGAGCGAGACCTGTCTCTACTGTAAAATAGAAAGAAATTAATTGGCCAACTAATATATATAGAAAAAATTAGCCGGGCATGGTGGCGCATGCCTGTAGTCTCAGCCACTTGGGAGGCTTGAGGCAGGAGGATCGCTTGAGCCCAGGAGTTAGAGGTTGCTGTGAGCTAGGCTGATGCCACAGCACTCACTCTAGCCTGGGCAACAAAGCAAGACTCTGTCTCAAAAAACAAAACAAAACAAGAAAAACAAACTGCAACCTAACCAAGAGGATATTCTTGTGACAGGTCCCTGAGGCTCAGCCAATCACAGGCCACCCGCTGCTCAGGCCGCGCCCAAGCGAGCCAGGCCCACCTGCTGCTCCCTTCTGCCCAGGGACGCCTGCCCAGGCGGCTGGGTTGGGCTCCTGGAGCCCCTTCTGGCTTCCTGGGCCTCGCACGCAGCCCACGCATCGTCGCCAACACCAATCAATTCTGCTGGGTTTAATTTGTCAAAGTTTTTCATTTTCACGGGTGGAAGGAAAATAGTTTGAACGCATTTAAAAGGGTTGAAGTGCGTTTTTCTGGCTGATGAAATTGCAGGCGATTTTTCCTCTGCTTTTTCACTCTTTTTTTTGTGGTTTTCTGAAGGTTTTCTGTACATTGTTGATAGCCAGAGAAAAGCCAACCAAGAGATCAAAGGGCTCATGAGGACTGATGGCCACAAAACATCATTTTTCAATTAGGTTAAAAATAGTGAAGGCTGAGAGGACTTTTTTTTTTTTGCCAGAGAAAAACAAAAACAATTAAACTAAGTGCCAGTAAAAGAATCTACTGCCTCGTAGTACAAATATATATGCACACAAACACATACCCAGTACAAACACAAACACGTATGCACGTATACAGTTTACACGTGTGCCTAAAATTGTTTATATTTAAATACAACACAAGCATAAAAGGTTATAAAAGTCAATGCCTAGCAGTTTATATAAGCATTATTCATAATTGCAAAACTGGGACGCAGCCAAGACGCTATTCAGCAGGTGAATGGGCACACAAACCGTGGTGCATACAGACAATGGGATATTTTTCAAGCATAACTGAGCTACGGAGCCATGCAAAGCCGCATATAAGGAGGAAACTTAAATGTGTATTACCGAGTGAAAGACGCCCATCTGAAGAGGAAGTAGCCTTTTCTCACTGTGGGATTGCAACTCTATGATATCTGGAAAAGGCAAAACTACTGAGACGGCTAAAAGATCGGTGGTTTTCAGGGGCTGAGGGAAGGAGGGATGAGCAGATGGAGCAGGAGCGATTTTCAGGGCAGAGAATCTCCTCTGTGGGCTACTGTAATGGTGAATCTACGTCACTCCACATTTGTCCAAACCCATCAATGTCCATACGAGGAGTGAACCCTAATGTCAACCATTGTCTCTGGGTGATGATATGTCACTGTGGGTTCCTCCTTTGCAGCACTCACACCACTCTGGGTGGGGCATGGTTAGTGGAGGAGGCTGTGCATGTTGCCGGGTTTGGGGGAAGGCAGGGTATATATTACAACAATCTAAACCAGGGGTCCTCAAACTTTTTAAACAGGGGCCAGTTCACTGTTCCTCAGATCGTTGGAGGGCCGGACTATAGTTTAAAAAAAACTATGAACAAATTCCTATGCCCACTGCACATATCTTATTTTGAAGTGAAAAAACAAACAGGCAAAAACATCCGCATGTGGCCCTTGGGCTGTAGTTTAAGGATGCTGCTCTAAACTTTCCACTCAATTTTGCCCTGAATCTAAAACTCTAAAACAGAAAGTCTATTAAACAAAAACACAAAAGATGGGAAAATAAAAATTGTATTTTGTGTAGTTACCTTGTCATTCATCAAGTCTCTATCAGACAGTATACAAATTTAAAATGAGTTTTCCTATAAAACCCATTTTAAAGGAATAGCATATACTTGACATTTTAAGCATAACACCCAGAGAACTTAAAAAAAAATCTATAAAAAACGGATGCCTGGTCTCCACCCAAGACTGGTTAACTCAGAATCCCTAGGGGTCAAACCTGGATACTAGTATTTACTTTAAAGCTCTGCAGAGGATTTTAATACATGCCCAGAGTAGAGGAACATGGCATAGAAATTAAAACAAGAGGGAGTGGAATTCAAACCCAACTCTGCAAATTAGTAGCTTTTACCTCGTTTGTAAGGTAACCAGTGATCTACCTTTGCAGGTTTTTTTTTTTTTAAATGAGATTTATAGACAAGCTATTTGAAAAATCTCGCAGGTAATACACACTTTAAAAGTGGCAACATCATTAATGACCTCCAGGCTACATGCAAAATGAGCACTGCTTTAAATGCCTGGGATGTCATTCTTATTAAAATCAACCCAAAACATTTGTGTTATTGCCATCAGTCAGATTAAGTTCTTATTCTGCGAGAATAATTTTGTTTAGGACGGAACTCAGAAATCATACCAATGCATCTTGCTATCCTAGCTCCCCACTGCATTACTTAATTGCAATAAAACACAGCACCTTATTAAGTTGAAAATAAGCAGGAAGCATTATTGTTGTTCAGTATTGCCTAACCGCATGTAAGGAAATGCAATAAAAATGATGAAAGGGATAGCAAGAAAAATAAAGACTGGTGGTGAGGATTCCACTAATTTCCATAGACACTTATATATTCATATCTAAGTAGTTCACTTTCTTCAACATGACCAAACTAACACTGTACACAAAGAGTCCAATGATCTGATTTCTAGCAGAAGGGATCAGCATGGTCTTTAATTATAAAATCATTTTATGGAATAAAATCATTTATTTTGCTACAGCAAAAATGCCATTATATATATAGAAATATTAGATAGTCTCCAACTTAGAGAAAGTGGGAAATTATGCTATCTCCAATTTGAGGCTAGTTTTAATATACCTGCAATGAAAATCTTGCTGAAGACATTGTGTGCGTGCGCACGCGCATGTGTGTGTGTGTGTGTGTGTGTGTGTGTGTGAGAGAGAGAGAGAGAGAGAGCGAGAAAGAACATTTATTTCACTTTGCAATATAGACTTCGTTATTTTTTTAAGACTGGGTTTCCAGAATGGACATACACTTTTGACCTTTGTAAGAATATCATCATAGACCACAAATGGCTTTCTAGAAAACTTCCCTCACTTTGCAAATCACACTGGGGCTTTCTTTACTGTGCCTCAATGTGCCATGCAGCACAGGTGAGACACAGATAAATTAGACATTGTCTTTGGCATCAAGGAACTCAGAATTAGATGGGGGGGGCAAAGAAGAAAACTCGCGCTGAATTACGTTTTAATATCTGTGCAGAGGGCTGTTGCTGGGCTTTAATGTCTCAATTTCCTCTAGATTCCATCTCCCCAGATTGCAAATGGCATCTCAGAACAGGATTGGCTGTGTAAATTACACGATGTCTACACTGACAGGACCAACAGCGTCTATCTAATCTTCAAGAGTGCATAGCTCATTTTAAACAGCTGGAGCATTTTACACGGAATAGATCTGGTTTTAATAATCGCTACGACGAGAGAGCCCACGTTCCCCGCACAGTGGGGTAGGAGACCCCTGCATCCCAGAACACAGTGCGCTCCCCACTGGATCTGGGTCCTGCAAACCTGCCGAGACGGGCAAGCACAGGTGAGCACTCACGTTTGCAGCTGGGCGGCCTCCCCTGGTTACTCCACAGCCCGTCCTCCTGGCACACGGCCGCCGCCTGCTGCCCGGCCTCGAGCTTGAAGCCCTCGTTGCATTCGTAGACCACTTTACTGCCCAACGTGAACTCGTTCCCTGTGAAGGAGCCGTTTCCTGGGGATTCTGGGATTCCACAGGACACAGCTGAAAAGAAATGCAACAGGTTCAGTCTTATTCCTGCAGGAAGTTATTTCTATTTATTAGAAATATGAATTATTATTTTTTTCCTAGTTTTCATTGCAAACACTTATAAAAACTGTTAACTATGTTCCTAGGGTGTGGCATAAGTATACACATGTTCAAAATTTTAAGAATGCTAAAAGGTCAGTGAGAAACAATGGAAACGTGGTCAGAAAATACCTTTATAATTATCTAGCCCGAATTCTAAGTCAAATAACTTACCTAAGATTCTCAAAGCATCCATTATTACAAATCTCATAGTTTATAAGTTATCTGCCAGAAAACAAGGCTTGAAGACACAAGATACAGGAGGTGGGAAGGAGAGACCCCCAGGACGGAAGGGACAGCCCAAGGGGACCCAGATCAGCTTTTCCGTGAAAGGCTGAGCAAGGGAGAGCCATGCACTGAGAAGGAAATTTTTTAAAGCAAGTGAGATGTGGGAAAATTCAGTGTAAACACTTTCTTCTTAAATTCACTAGCTCTGATCAAGATTTATCTATGAGGAGTCAAGGAAAAAATTCTCAAGTTAAGTGACGGCACATCACAATAACAAAACAGGCGCCGGCAGAGGATGGCATTCTCAACAATCCCACAGCCAGTTCAGGTGCTCTTGCTAGAGAAGAGTTCTGCAATAACTTAGTCAAGGGCATCTTTTTTAACTCAATCAACGTTAAAGATATTGTTCACGCCATGGATTTAAATTTAGATGATTTAAACTTTCTCGCACATAGATTCTAATGAGATTACACGTGTTACAGCTGGAAGAACTGCATAAATGAATCTATAGAAACATAATTTTACAGATAAAGGAAACTGAGAGTCAGAAAGATGAATTACTAGCCTAGCGTGGCACAACGACTTTGAGTGAAACCTGTGGCCGGAGAGTGGATCTTATGGCTCTTGGCTGGGACTATTTTCTGTTCTGCGAAGTTATCTGTGGTTTAGCTGGAGTTTTTTTTTTTTTTTTTTTGGTTAGTTGTTTTGGTCCTACTTTGCTTATCAGAATAGTAAATAAGTATAATGGGAAATTATCAAAAAGTAAAAGAAAATTAAGTGCTAATTAGAGTCAAACTTCTGGAAAATTCAAGGTCTAAGAAATCTCTTGTGTTTAAATTCATGTACATGCGTGGCACAGCATACTAATCCCTTTGTAGTGGATAGGGAAGAACAACCACAGATATGCAGGCATCATTGTGGGCATTAGTGATTATTAGTTAAAATAATAATTAATAATCTTTGTGTTGAAGCAATGCATCCATGGAGAGACTGCTTAGCTTTTGGAAAAAAATGTTCATCTTAATTTACTGAATGCGCAAATGCCATAGATTTCATCATTTTTCGATTCTGTTTGTGTCTCCAGTGTTCCAATATCTAGTTTTCTCATCTCTTTCTCTCATATTGCGCCCAGATAATCACTTGTTCATGCTCACCAACCCTCATTTCCCTTCTGCTCACTCAAGCACACCCAGTGTTCAGCTTCCTTAAAATTCTCATTTGGGGCTCGCACAGAACGAAATGGCATTTCTCTGTCAGGTGAAATGGGAAAGATCCATTCCACAAACACATATGAAGCCCTGTGGTGAAAGGATTCACACCCAGGAGGCCGAAACAGAAAAGCTTTATAGCTACACTGTTAAATCTGGAAGCATTTGAGACGTGCACCCTGATTCCAAGGACTTAAGAAGCCCTCTCCACCCTTTATGTTGTCTGAGCAATAACTGGGAATAATTTTTTGTTGTTGCTTTTGTTTTGAACTGTGTTTTTTAATCTCCAACTATCTTAACAAAAGACTATTTGATGGGATTTCAAATAAAGGTTTGCAACTATCAAAAGTAAAATTATGACCCTTCTGATTCAATGAAGACTAGTTGGCATAATTCTCATAAATTCAGGCTCGTGGGATGAAGGCAGTTTCCTGCTAAAGTCTAGTGTTCATTCATCTATGCCTTTATTATCCAAATTTTGCATGGTTGCTCTGTGACAGACATCATAGATCAGTTTTTTAAAAATGTCAATTAGAATTGGCATCATATGACACTTTCAAAAATTTGGAGAATTTTCTTATTTTTGGTAAATCTAAAGGGAATGAACTTTCGTGGTTGTTTTTTCTTTAATTGTACCAAGATAGCATTACATTTCTCAAGTGCTTAGGCAAATGATCACTCATCCATCCTTCAATTATTTTACGAGCACAGGCTTTAAAAGTCAGACTTATGGATTGGTTCTTGTTGAAGACTCTTGCTAACTGTGTGGTTTCAGTTAAGTTACTTAATGAATATTGTCTCATTACTCTCAGGTTATTCATACCAACAGTCCCCAACCTTTTGGGCACCAGGGACCGGTTTCATGGGAAACAATATCTCCACAGACCAGGCAGTGGAGCTCAGGTGGTGATGCCAGCATCGGGGAGCAGCTGTAAATACAGACGAAGCTTCGCCTGTACTCACCTCCTGCCATGCGACCGCTTCCCAACAGGCCACGGTACTGGTCTGAGGTCAGGGGTTTGGGGACCACAGATTCATCCCTCCATCAAAAGGTAATTGCAAGAATTCAATAGTATCAAATGTACAAACAATTAACACTCCACATTATTGAATGTAGGTATTCAATAAATGAAAAATTATTATATGCAGAATATTAACATAATTATCTGAAGCATGTAATCTGTATATTATGTAAATCACACCTATAATCTACACTTATTTCTTTTGCAAATAAAGGTATGAGTTGCAAGGACCAACTTGTTGCAATCTATTTATTAAAGAGAACAAAGACTAAGTCATTGGTGAGCTTATTGCTTTTATATCTCTCACGAGAGATTTAACATAAACAGAAGAGATGCTCCCACATTGTGCTGGCTGCTCTTTTCACCCCAAGCATCCTGATGATGGTTTTCCAGGCACATTTAAGACCACTCAACGCTGCTCATCCTCCCCTCCGACTTTTCCTTGCTCATTTCACACGACATTGTCTGTAACCACAATGGGTCCTTTTCTTTCTGCTGCCTCTCACGTTCCGAGACCCGGCCATTCACTTTGCTCTTCTCTTTCCTTACTGATGTTCAATTTTCCCCTTAAAAGGCTCAGTGGTCCTTGAGGCTTTGGCTATTATCTTCAGACTCGTGGTTCTCGGGTTTTGGTGTCGGTCAATGCACTTTCTGTCTCCAGCTGTCTAACGAGTGTCCGCCCAGCCTCCCGTGGCAGGTGTGTGTGCGACCCAGCCCTCCCAGCCCGGCGCCTGCCCGCCCCCAGCCCGGCCGCCCAGAGCAAGTGCAGTTGAGTCGGATTCACTGTCTTCACGCTGGACGCCAGTCATTGTCTGTCTGTCTAAAAGTGGCGCCCAGCACACCCACCGTCCCCTCATTTCCTCGATCCATGTCCCTGGTCACATCTGCATTATCTCAGAACGGAGCGTCTGTGTTTTCTCGACCTGGACTCCACACGCGTGCTGGGGCCCACCGGGGGCGGGCCACCCACCGCGTGAGCCGTGGAGTCCACAGGGTGCTGGGTGGTGGTTCCCGTGACCCGCTCGAGGCGAGAGGGGCGTGCGCCGGCCGGGTCCGAGCCGGCACCCAGGAGGCATCTGACGGGCACCAAGGCGATGGCCCAAAATGGCAACTCGAGCCTCCAATATGACGGGAACATGGTCCCTAAGGGAGGACCACGTGAAGCCCAGGGACTACAAGGGTGGAGGTATTGGTGGACATTCTATGGGGAGAGGATGTGGGGAGAAGAGCAGAACGATGGATTTGAACGGCAAGAGAGCGACGTGAACTCCCGATTAGCTTCTGCCTAAGCTGCAATGAAAAATAAAACAGTGGTGTAGCCACTTTCTCAAACTCCGTGGATTTCTGAGGGTCTTAAGTGTATACAATGCAAGCATATTTCCATGTTCGATGGAAACCTGTATATGCATATATGAGTAACTTTATATAGGTACACACAGAAACATTAGTCAAAAGCTGTACTATGAAAGTGTTCTAGATCCCTATCTACAATTGGGTTCTACTATATAATATCAGTGTTGAATAGTCAGTAACTCAGGGCTGAGCTCTCAAACCCTGTCTGCTTAATTCGGGTAGAATCTTTCATCACAACACTAAAGATGCCTGAACTGTTATAAATATGCATTTCCAACTTTATGTCTACCAGATTAGTCTTCATTAATGTTTACACAATTGAATTTTCATTTTAAAAATTTACAGCGGTTCCCTGTTTCCTACAACATTGAATGTGAACTATCCTTTTTGGTCTTCAAAGCCCAGCAAAACCCTTCTTTGTCTTTCCCTGATTCTCTGGCCAGCAAACCCTTGTTAACTGTCCACTCAGCCCAGCCAGGCCATTGTCACGCCCTTGCCTTCATTTTTTTTTTTTTTGGGGGGGGGGGGTTCTTCCCTTCTACCAAAAATGTTCTCTTTCTTCTGCACCTATTCAAGCCTTCTCTAGAATAGAAAATTCATTTCAACCGGTGTGTCCCAGTCTCACTTGATTGGTTGTGCTATTGTGTGCATTTTTTAAAATTTAGCAAGTATTTATTTAAATAAAAAAAGTCTGCTTTGCAAAGTAATACATAATTGCACTTTCTCCAACTGTCTGCATCAATTTAGCTTGTGCAAAGTTTTCTTAAAATTACTAATTACCTTTTAAAAACATCAATACTGCTTCAACAGATCTTTCCCTCCTGCCATCTGTGAGATCAAAACATTTCTAAAAACCCTACATACGGGTGGATGCCCAACACACACAAACATTTTGTGAGCATTACATCTTTCATCATCAACTTTCTCGATACATGGAAAGTCACTACTTAATTTTCCTTAATTTTCCTAAATAAGCATGACCTTATTTGGTGCCAATGGCTGTGGACTAAGCTAATTGCGAAATAAAAAAGTGCTAAGACAAAAAAAAAAAAAAATTAAAGATAGGGTTGCAGATTTGCCAGGCAATGAACCACAGGTCTCTAGAAAGAACATTTGTTCCGGGACTTCTCAAGCATTCATGAATGTCTTTGTTCCAGGCAACACCGATAACAAGCTCGCCCTGGCTCAGTGGGTCCGGGTGGGGCCTGAGATTGGTTTTCTCCCAAGCTGCGAGGTGTCACAACCGCTGGCAAGGAGCGAGGGTTTAGACTGTTCTAAACGCACCATGGAGGGCTGCTGAGCCTTCTGGCCACACATATCCCACAAGCACCAGCCGTGCGATTGGTTGCCCTGCGGAGGCACTGACGCCCTGCAGGTCCTGGGCTCACGCTTCAGCCATCACACAGGGCGCAGCCCAGCGCAGCCGCCTCCACCGCTGCTCTGAAGGGTTTGTGCACCCCTAGCCTGTCGTAATGCACTTCGTTCAACAACACGCACTCCCTGTAGGGTCGATGTTATGTTGGGTATGGAACCGTTCGGGGAAAGAGAAATGTGTACATTTTTTTTCTTTTTATGCAGCTAACTGCGTGCTAAGGTGAGAATTCTGCTCCCTGCATGGGGTCCCACAGCATTAGACAAAACGAAAAGAGAAGCTGCAGGTGCAAAAATGGTCTAGCAACCCCATCAAAGCTGACTTTAACCCAACTATTAAGAATAATAGCTTGTCAAGAACAAAAAAAAAGACATGCTAAGCAAAAGAAGCCATACACAAAAGGCCGCATATGGTATTACCATTTATATTAAATTTCCAGAATAGATATATTCATAGAAAAGGGAATTGAACAATAAAAAATGCAGGCAACGTGGGAACTAGGTGCCAGACATAAAGGAAAGTCACCCTTGCTACATGGAGATGTATGTTCATGCACAATACGAGGCTTTCTTCTTTGCCATCCTTGCCCTTCCTCCCTTGCACAATTTTCTCTCTGCAGCAACACAACACACGATTTTTAAGCAACCCCCCCAGGACGGCCTGGCGGTTAACAATTTAGGGGAATGCGCACAGCTCTTGAGTGGCCGTGAAGGGCACGTGGGGAGGGTCCAGGTCGGGAGGGCAATCGCAGGGCATGCCGCTCAGAGCCAGGGCAGACACTTCAGGGCACCCTCCGGGGCTCTTGAGTGTGGCAGTGACGCTGGCCCTTGTGATTCGAGAAGATCTCCCTGGCTGCCGTCTGGAGATGAGCTGAGAGACGTCCCGAGAGGAGCGGACATAGGAAGGCCGTTCGGGAAGTCCGGAGAAGGGAGGAGGGTGGGGTGAGAGGAAGGAGGTGGCCGGACGTGGACGTGCGCTGTGGCCACGGTCCACAGGACGCGGTGGCGGCGGTGGGGTGGCGGGGGATGTCAGGTGGAAGCAAGAGGGAGAAGAGAATTGAGCCGCCGTGCGGATGGACGTGCTGTTTTCTCAGACAGGATTTTCACATCAGGGCAAGTCCCACCTGGCACTGGGACCCCCAGTCAATTCAATTACGCAGTTGGTCTTTCTTACAAGAAAGGGCAGGAAACAGATGAAGAGTATGAAGACTTCTAATATTCATTGTAACCTTCAGTAAAGTGCTTTCTGAATCTCTCTATACTTTGTTAAAAAAAAAAAACGTGAGGTTACATGGCTAAGACTATAAACTGAATAAAGTATCCTACAAACTTTTCAAGAACAACCAATCCTCATCAGTCACTCAGTCTCTCCTGTGAAAAGACTTGTCTCTGTTAATTTACTAATTCGTCTATGAAAATATGGACCGTGGAACACACTTATTGCAGGAACAAAACACATCAGCACATCATAGACATGGACCCTCTGGAAGAAATAGTTCTTTTTTTTCTTAGACGCCTGGTGCATTTATTTCTCTCACAAAACTATCCTCATAGATTCATATGTTAAGGCTCCACTTTAAAGTTTTATTAAGAGCAAACTTATTTCATGTAATATCAGATATTTTAATGACTTTATTATTTAGTTTGAATTATAAAATTGTTACATAATTTAGAGAGAGCAAGTAAATATTATTCCTATTTAATATTAACTAATGTGGCGGAGACGCCATGGTTAAGTAACCTCAAGTAACACTGATAATTAGTGGAGAAAATGAAACTAAATAGGTAGATAAATACCTCTTATCTTTCTTTGAAAAACAGCCCAGAAGCCATCAATTGCCACGTAACCAGTTGACAGGCTAGTATAATTTTTAATGGGAATTTTTTTTACTGACTCCTTTTATTAACGTTGGAAATGGTGGGACAAGAATTCAGGTTGCCTGACATGGTCCACATCATCTCTGAAAATTTACAATTTCACTCAAAAATTTCCTTATCATATTTAAGAGTATAATTCAATAAATATTGTAATAAAAATGCAATGGATTTGTACGGTTTTTCATCCTTTTCTTTACCTTTTTGAGCATTTCCTCCCAAATTATCACAAAATGAGTATGTTAAAGGATCGTAAAGGGTTGAAAATCTAGCTCCTTCTCACTGGCACGTTTAGGAATTTGTGTGGGATTACTTTAGGGATGGCACAGCGCCAAGTATCCTCTCTGACTCCCGACACTTTGTTATTTATTATTAAAAGTCAACATACAATTGTTTTGTTCAACAAACAGAAAGTAGTTAAACGTTTGGGTAGCTTTTCCTGGTCACCTGGTTCTGGGTCCAGTTCTGGACGACCTTGGACAGTCAAGCACCTTGTTAACATTCCTGTGAATAAAACTAACGTGCGTTTGTCCGGCATCTTCATGGGACAGATATTGCAGCAACCACTAGAGCAAACGCAGGGTGATTTTCCTCATGATGGGCTTGACGAGGACCAACAGTAGACATGGCACTTGATCTCTCACAGCCGAAGGAGTGTGTGTTTGCAGGCAGTGCCTGATTGCCCCAGAGATGTCTTCACACCTCACACGCGACTCATAGCAGCCTGGGGTGCCCTGGGATTTGATCTTCAGACTTTGCATGTCTCTGCGGATGGATTAGAACACACCACATTCTTCGCTGACAAGTTAGACTTGCTCATAGGCACGGATGTGGCAGGTGGTTTGTAAGCACCTTGAGTTTGATTGTCGAGGTGACCAGGCAGGGAGGGCTCCTCCCTCACTAACAGGATTAGGTGTCTCTACAAAGGGCTTTAAGGGGCAGGCTGGGAGGTTCATCCCTTTCTGCCATACAAGGACCCCAAATTCCTCCCCTTCTGTAGCACACAGCCCCCACCAGACAACCACCCCCCAGGTGCCTGGACTCCCAGCCTTCAGGACCGTGAGAAAACTTCTATCCTGTATAAATTGTGACTTCTATCCCAATTTATAGATAAACTCCTATCCTGTATAAATTACCCCATCTCTGGTATTCTGTTACGGTAGGTACAATCATGGATGGAGACACCTCCCCCCCTCAAAACAATTCACATTTTAAAATAACATTTGATGGAGAACACAATATTGTTCAAAATTCTCCATGCCTGTAATATAAAGGACACATCAGCACTGCCAATGTCTTGTAAGTGAAATTGCATCATCTTCGACATATTGAAAAATGTGACATGATGTGATTACAACAAGAAGAGAAGATTAAAGAATATGACCACTTTATTAGGTTTTGTTTCAAGCAATAAGTCCAAGGAATTCTTTCTGCATGATAGGAGCATCAGTAGCTCTCCAGGCATATTTTCAGAACACAGAGAAAATTTGGATGTCCTATATGGCTTGCAGAACGCCTCTGCTTCCTTCCTGTCACCTGTCAACTGAACGTGAACAGAATCACTGTCACACGTGCATGTGTGTGTGGGGGAAGTAAAGATTTGGGCGGTCATTTCATATTAGTGTCTATTTAATAAGCTATGGGAAACAGGATGGAACTGTTGCAATCACATGGATTCAGATATAGCAGAGTCTGATTTGATACTTGTCTGTTTATGAATTGGGAAAATTTATCTAAATTACCTGAGCCTTCGATTCTTCCCCTGTAAAAACTACAAAACCATGCATGTCCTCAGCAGGGTTACCATGCTGGAACGCATGCTGCCAATTCACTCAGCAAAACATCTGGGGCATACGAAGCCCAAGAGGATGGGAGCGTTTATTGTCAGAATATTTTGTCGTGAGAAACAATCATCTTTCTTCAGACTGAATTTTTAAAAATAAGCACTCTTTAGGTTTTTAAATGAGGGTCAACTAAAAACTAGATACATATAAAAGAATATTTTCACCTTTCATCATGGATATAGAGGACGCACCTGGTGGTTAATGTCTTAGCTCCTCACGCCACCATCAAAATTGCAAATTAGGATGCGCTGGACCAAAAGACACGAAGCCCCATCCCCAGTGCTTTGGGGTCGGTAGTGTCTCCTCAATCACATTAGATCTTGAGCTTGCACACATTAGTACTGACCCAAATACACTAAGAGTGCTGACTGCAGGGCTCGGAAGACCATATACACAACCAGGTAAAAAGGATGGGCGAAGTCACTGAGAACTCTCTCCGTTTTGACATTATCACCTTTCTCAGGATAGTATACCTGGATCCAATACAAACCCCCTGCGAACGTGCCTTTTACTTGGCTACCTCATTTAATATTACAAAGACCCTGAAAAGTAGATGATTATTATTTTTTATTACTTCTAAGGAAAGTGGGCATCAGAGCACTACGCAGACCGCCCAGATTCTTACGAGTAGTAAATGGCTCCGTCAAGGCTCAGAGTGGCTGATGCCGAAGTCCACCCCTCGGTCACTCTCCAAGTTGCTATATTTCACCACGTTCATGTTTATTTTTATCTCCAATGTCCAACCAGCAGCACTCAGTTGGTCAAACCAACAGGTTGGAAATACGTTTTCAAAATGTGATGCTGAAAACATAAAGGCCACGTGGAGTTTGAGCACGGGTGGTGATATTTCTGGGCTCTCCTTTGCATTCTACTTCTCCCCTTGTTTCATTTCCCAGGTGCGTTCTTAGGCTGATTACACTAGGCAACTCCTCCCTTGGTTCTCAGCATCCGATGTACCATTAACTCCTCGACGGAGGCTGAGCCAGAGAACAGCAGCAAGGGAGCCCCGAGGGGCTCGGCCACCTCCAGGCTGGTGGCGACAAGCACGTCACTCTGTTTACTCAGGTTTTGGGGATGGCGTGATGTCAGGCACTTCCAAGGAGCGAATGCTAGCCTCGGAAATGCCCTTCCATTGCTTTGAAGGGATAGCCACGAGTGCTGTTGAAAATGAGGGCAGGGAGAGGGACTCATGATTTTCATTTTGTAGACAAAAAAGCAAACATACGAACAACTTAAAAAAAAATCCAGCGAATGCTGAAATGGAAAAAAGAATGGGATTTAGCTGAGCTGTATCTTGGATATTCTGAGCTGCTTTAAAGCTCTTGAAATTATTTAGCACTCCAACACCCAAGGAAGAAAACCAAAGCCCTTATCAATTGGATACACACAAGTAAACTATGAAAAGGAAGGCGGCTTAACGGAGTTGGCACGCAGGTGGGCAATTACAGACACTCCTCGATTATGACGGGGCAGCGTCCCGATAAACCCATCTTATGTTGAAAAATATCAAGTCAAAAACACAGTTAATACACTTAGCCTCACAACCTGCACTGAACACCGCCGCGCAGTGTAGCCAACCTCAGGGCTCTCAGCACCACAGCGACAGCTGGGCCAACAAGAATAATTTTAACATGGTTTTTATTATTCTTGTTTGCAGATGAGGAAGCTAAAAGTCAAACGTCCTCAATAGGAAGGTCACACGGTGGGTAAAAGTCAGGAGGGGAGAGATTGATCCCTATCTCGGAATTAGGTGGACCGACTATACAATCCCCAAGGTCAAACCCTGTAAGAATGTGCAAGGTAAGGTCAAGGGCAAATGGGATAAAACTCATTTCACGATAGGCTCCATGGGACACAGCTACTTTGAGCTAAATGTGCTATGTGCATTCACATTCCGATAATGTAGAGTGCGGCTTACATAATGCTTATAACCTGTCTTTACGTGTAAATTACACACACACACACACACACACAAACATACCGTTACATGTGATGTGACACTTTAAAACTCCAGAAGTTTCTATTTAAATCTCAATCTCTAAATCTAAATTTCTAGTAATAATTATCGTTTCATACAGAAGATGGATAATTTCATAGAAGCAAATAAATATGCGTGTGTGGAAAAAAAAAGAAAACAAGGTGAGGGTCGTAATACTGGTCATGAACACCATAAGTAAAAGAGTTTTAAGATTTACAAAATGCCCTGACGTATTTATTTATGCTGGGACCCCAAACATAATCCTTGTAACTTTGGATGATGATGTTGTTTTCAAAATTAAAAGAAAAAAGAAACGAACAAAAAAGGAAAACAATTTCCTTCTGAAAGATGCCCTCGCAGGGTGCAGACGTAATGTTTGCGTGGTGACATGGAAGTAAGTTAAACTTGGAAACCGAAGAACCTGGGTCCAATCCCACCTCAGATAACCCGTCGTTGCCTTTCTCTGGGTAACGCCCACTTTGGGCATCATTGGAGCGTCTACAGGGATTAAAGAGAGACCGTGTTTTCCCAAAAATAAGACAGGGCCTTATATTTATTGTTCCTCAAGAAGACACGCTAGGGCTTAGTTTCAGGGGATGTGTGATTTTAAGTACGATACAACAATTTACATTTATTCAAATAGAGTCAAGTCGTCTTCTTCTGGAACATCATCATCACTCTCCAAACCCCGAATTCCTTCCTGAATTTCTCGTGACTCTGTTTCCTTTAGAACCATCGACCCCGATCTCTCCTGTCGAGCACTAGAGCTCTCCTGGGGCAGATGAGAAGGGCTGCTCGTCTTCTTTCCCGCTCTGCGACAAAATGCGTGGGTTGTGCAGATGCGCTGCGTAGCCACGCCCGGCACTAGGGCTTATTTTCAGGGTAGAGCCTCTATCGTGCAAATGCTTAGAAACCCTGCTAGGGCTCATTTTATGGATAGGTCTTATTTTCGGGGAAACATGGTACGTAGACAGTCCCATGTCAGTCCTCTTTCTCAACCCTTGATTCCTTCTGTGCCGGCGCCTATCCTTTGCAATGCTGGGCATGAGCAGAATGCAGCCAGCTACCTCTGCCCAGCTTAAAGTTCTAGCTTTAAGGACAGAAGTAATTTGTGAGAAAGATTGTTTTTCTCTATTCTTTATTGCCTCCAAGATGTTAGCAGGGCATAAATACGGAATAGACAAGCTTAATTCCAAGCAAAAGCCATAGCTAATTAAAAGGGGCCTGGGAATTACAGCTTTGAAAAATAAATAGCCACTCCGGAATGGCTTCCTCTAGAACATGGGAAACCGGGAAGTCATGCACATCACGATGCTCCAGTTTAACTGGATCTCTGAGACAACACTGAAAATCTCAGTTCTAATTCAGGCTTTTCTTCAAGATGAATGAGATTAGTGTATTGATAATGGAGACAGCTGCTTGCCAGGGCTTCTTGCTTTAAGGCAGGAAATGAAGCCCGGGGATAGAAGATGTGCCTGGCTTTATCAGGGACACGATAAAAGCCCACACAGATTTTCCGAGAGAAATAATTTAAAAGGTCAAGCCAAGTGAGAAAAACAATCTGGAGTTCTCAGAAACCAATAAAACACATCTCACCTGCGACATTGTTCTGCTCGCAGATGATCAGTAGTGAAACTCTATTTAATCCAAATGCTAATCGCAAGACATCGAAATCTCCGGAAAGAGTATCGCTCAGAGATGTAACCTGGGCTCGGCCACCAGGAGTCACAGGATTCTAGGGGAGTTTGGAACAAGTGCCTCCCAGACCTACTGTGTTTCCCTGAAAATAAGCCCTACCCATAAAGCAAGCCCTAGCAGGCTTTCTGAGCATTTGCACAATAGAAGCCCCATCCCGAAAATAAGCCCTAGTGACGGGCGTGGCTACGCAGCGCGTCTGCACAACCCATGCATTCTGTCTCGAAGCGGGAAAGAAGACGAGCAGCCCTTCTCATCTGCCCCAGGAGAGCTCTATGGCTTGATGGGAGAGATCGGGGCCAACGGTTCTAAAGAAAATAAAGTCACAAACAATTCAGGATGGAATTCGGGGTTTGGAGAGTTATGACGATGTTCCAGAAGAAGACGACTTAACTATATTTGAATCAGTGTAGATTGTTGTACCATACTTATGAAAAATAACACATCCCCTGAAACTAAGCCCTAGGGTGTCTTCTTGAGGAAAAATAAATATAACACCTTATCTTCTTTGGGGGGAAACAAAGTAATAACGACAAGCAGCATGGACATCATGTCTGAAGGTTTAGTCCACTATTCTTTAACCCTCTCAATAGTTCTGACAGCTAGATAGCAAAATCCCCATTTTTCGTGGCAGGTAACTGGTGTAGGTGATTAGGACTCTCTATGACGAGACTATTTTTGAGGGACATGGTCCTTAGAATGTGTCATCTGACTCTAAATTCGAGTCATTTTTCTCTCTCAAAATTCAATCTGTCTATAATTCCACTGGCAAAAAAATGTCAATGAAAACAGAAGAGAACAAAACAAAATCTGGCATAAGAAAGTATCATTCTGAAATACATATCTTAGAAAGTCATAGATATATTGATTTTTTTTTATTTAAAATATTTACCGAATGGCTACAGGTGACAGGGTGTTTTGCTCGTGTCTGAGAGTTGCAGAAGGCAGACACTATCTGTAAGATCAGTAGTTAGGGACCTAAAAGAAAATGACCTCCACATTTCAAGCTTTGACCTGCTCATTTATTAAAAGGCAAGTGCTGCATTTCAGTGAGCATTGCGATGTGTTCTAGATGATTTTATGGAAGAGAAAAGCAAGGCTGGGGCACTGTGGCTCACACACACCTGCAACCCTAGCAATCTGGGAGTCCCAAGTGAGAGGACCGCTTGAGGTCAGGAGTTTGAGATCAGCCAGAGCAAGACCCAGCTCTACAAAATGTAGAAAAAATTAGCCGGGCATGGTGGCGCACGCCTGCAGTCTCAGCTACTTGGGAGGCTGAGGCAGGAGGATCATGTGAGGCCAGGAGTGTGAGGCTGCCGTGAGCTGTGATGACACCATTGCACTCAGCGTGGGCCACAGAGGGAGACTCTGTCTCACTTAAAAAAGAAAAAAGAAAAGAAAAAACCTACTGTCTTAGTGCACTTAGAAAATGTATAATTCATATACTTGCATTTATTCTTATGTAAGAATGAAATGCCAATAAATCATTGAGAAAAAAATTATACATAAACTCCAAATAATTGAAATATTAAATATATCAATACAGATTTTAAGCCTCCAATGCCACAAAGAGATAATTGTCTTCTTATTTATTTATTTTTCTTCCCCCCCTCCATTTTCGAGGTCCTTATTTTCAAATGAAGATAATCAAAATAACCATGATGACTTTAAAGTTGAGTGAAGGTCTTAAAATATTTCAACATTTGCACACGAGTAATTAAATTCCCAATCCTCTCAAAGACATTCTATATGATTTATTGCAGGGTTTATTACTGCTTCTGACCAAATGTGATCTTTCATCACAGTCTCAGAGGTTATTCATTTCCTGGTTGAGCTGTCTAGTTTAAAATTTATTGCAGCAAATAGTATTCTCTTTTAATTATTACCATTTTATCCATTTGAATGGGTCCTTGTAGAATTTATGAAGTCAAATATCTCGGGTAAAACAAATACTGATGCACCCAACACCTCAAACTGATTGAATCCACTGCCTCCTTACTGATAATTTTTTAAAAATACTTCATCTTCTCCCAGCACCAGATTTCTTTTTTGTCCTAACCCTTTACATGCTATTTCGAGAGACTGCTATTTCCTAAATATATTCGATATCTGTTTTCTTGCAAAACCTATTTTCACTGTATTGACGGAGGTCCTCATATCACCCAAACACATACTCCTCTCGCTCCTCTTCACAGACCGTATTCCAGATAGGATTCACCCAATCATCTCTCCTGCCACTAAAGGATCTGTCTTTCTAAGATGCAGATACTAACAGCAATGTATCTCTTGTGCCTGAAATGGGTTCATATCAACCACAGGACAGAAAGTGGAGCCACAGACACTTACCGCTGGGGCCCCCATGACCTGCACTGCCTGCTCCTCCAATCCCATGTTCTGCCATGACATCCCCTTCAAACTGCAGCTCGAATGTCCCATCGAGGGAAAACTATCCCGGGCCTCCCGTGCTACTTCTGTTCGATGACTATCCTGCTTACTGGTACGCTGAGTTGCAGTCTTAAATTTGCGGCTTTGATTGTGGGAGTATCTCTCCCACAGAACCAGCAGAGCCTTAAGAGCCGGGGATGCTCTTACTCCCCTTGGCACCTGCAGTGCCAGCTCAGAGGTGAGTTTGAGCTGAAATGGAAGTAGACATATCTTCCTCTAATCAAGACAGCCACAACCAACTAGAAAATAGGTTTTCCTTAGTATCTGTATCTTTAACATCGAAGGAAAACAGCAACAAATCCATGATAATCGTAGTGCTTTCTTATTTTTTTAAACACTTTTGTGTTTCCAAATTTAACCTAAAAATAACTTTTTGAATTTATAATTTTTGAAAGATTTTCCCTCATCATATTTTTTGGAGACAGTCACCTGGAAAAAATTATATTTGCACATGAGGAAGGATTCTGTTTAATTAATTATAAACAGCCTCATGTATAGAAGTATATTCTAAGCTGTGGTATGCATAATGGCATTTGCCATGATTGATAATTCTTTTTTGCATGACTAGGCATGAGTCCCTTGGGAAGAAATGATTCTCATTCATTTTGTTTCTTTAGCGACCAGCCCACACAACCACTCAACACGTTTATCGGTCGATGGGGGAATGAATTCTACTACAGCACACAACTCACCAGGAGCAAAGTAGCTAAAACCCCCAGCTTCTTCCTAACTACACTGAAAGAGCCCAAGGCTTGCTATAACTTTAGAATATATTTATACCGTGTAAAAGTTCTGCATTCTACAAGTAACAAAAGGGAAGTGGATAGTTTATACTAAACAAATCAAACCTCCCTTTATTATAGACTGCAACAATTACACACACATTTTGTGTTAAATTCAGTTAAGTCAACTTTAATGCCCATTTAAGAATAAGGAAAAAAAATCTTTGGGATATAAATTGCCCATGTGGGTTAATATAACCTTTTGCTATTTAAAACTGTTATAATTTTTTCTCAATGGTCTTTATCCAGGTAATCACTCTCACAATTTATTTTTAAAACTTAATGTTACTTTTTAAATGATGAAAATCCTTATTTCATTGTACCACATAATTTCGATGTTCAAAAACATCTTACTTTCTACAAAATTTTTGTTTTATTTCAAGAATTACAACCTCACATGTGATGGAAAATATTTTATATTAATATTATAATTAAAATACCATTTTACACAAATTGTAAATATCTAACAGATGACTAAAAGAACTCTCCTACAGTAAACAAATTTAGGCACTTAAAATGAGGTTACTTTCAAAATCCACATCTGCAATATTGTGTTTTAAGTGGGATTTCTTTGGAAAGAAGCAATTCCACTTAAATACTAATCAGGCAGGTGGAAGGACTGGATTCTAGACCAACATTTTTTATGATTATTAAGTCAGTCAAACTGTTATGTCCCAGTTTCAAAAACATAAAAACAAGCCGTTATACCAGGTTGTTTTTAAGGCCCTTCCAGGTTTTAAAGGTCAAAGTTTATGAAGAAAGAACAAGATCATATCGAATCTCCGGCTATCACAAAGGTTGGCAGAAAGTGTAGACAATTGTGGGTCTGTTACAGGAAGATGATACTACACCGGTATTTCATAATTTGAGAAGAAGCTCACATAGACCTTTCGTCTCTGAGGAGCAATCTGAGAGAAGGCATTCTAATGCGTTTTGTGGAACGTGACATCTGGTTCCAGGAGCCCAAGTCCACGAAGCGGTTGCATCTCCACCGCGTTCTGCACGAGGAGGAGACTCGCAGATCGCGCCCCTCAGACTCCTCGCCCAGCACGGCCAGGACTTCAGAAGGGTCTGGTTTGCAACGCACCGTCTTTATTCCTGAGTCATTTGCCGCGGCATTCAATAGCTCTGCCGAGGGAGGCAAGGGGAGAAGGAAAGAGGGGACCACACTCGTCCACAAACCATGTTCCTGATGTCCTTTGTTCCTTCTCAATCCTCCACTGAAGGAGCAAGCCCCTCCTCCCTCTCACTGACAGCTTTCATGACTCCTCGTGCATCAGGGAGACAGATTGACAGGTGTGATGTCGCCTCCCACAAGTCCCTCTTATTACACGACAGTTCCAGAACATTCCACGGGGGCTCTGTTTTGACTCAGCCTCTAAGAGCTCAGGACATGATTTCAGGAGCTTGCGCCAGTCCGGCTCTAAGCCCTCTCCTGTGTCCTGACTGCTGCATGGGTCATGACTTTGTCACTGGCTTTCTGTTCCCCATGACAGCAGGGCAGAGCCCACGCGGTGCTCTCCAAACTGCAGGTGGCCTCTCTCCAGCAATAGATTCTCAGTGGTAAACAGAGTCATAGAGGATTTAATGGAAATGACAAGTATTTTTTCATCTCCTACAAAAAGTATTCTTTTAAATAAAAAAAAAAAAAAACCATTCCCAAAGAGATAAGCTTCTTGGATCTATCTTTGCATTCATTTTACATTAAAAAAGAATTTCTGGAGATAAAAATATAAATAATATAAGTGTCTGATCCATTTCTTATGGTTAAAGACACATACAGTAAATGTGATCAGTATCTATTACTGCCTTATACAATATCAAAATGATCTATTATCTAACGAAAAAGAGAATAAAGGAAGCCGATACGAGTTTCTGCTCATAGATCATAATCATCTTTCAAAGATTAACATGTTACATTATGAATATATAAACCTCAATAAGACAACTATGAAAATTTCATGACTTGAAAGCCTTCATTTAAAATTAAAATGCCTTATTTGAAAACCAGGTTTTTATGCACATGACAGATAAAATGCAAAAAAAAAATAAGAGGTATGAAATATTGAAATCGACTTTAAGCTCTAGACTTAAATGCCTAAAAGAAAATCAAATACGGACCTTATGGCTCAAAGAATGAGTTTTTCCACTAAAATAAGGAAAATAAGTTTTTCAGTAATGGATTTTTTTTAAATGAATACAACTATCAGGAAGAATTATTTCAAATCATAACCAGAGGACACACTTTTTTTTCCTTCAAGACGACATACAAGTAAGTATGAGAATAACTCTCCCCAGAACGTACCGAATGTTCCACCGTTCCCTGCATCCCGGCCGCAGAACAAAACCAAGCCTCCCGCCAACGCCAGGAATGTCCGCACGGGTCGGCGGAAAGCCGCTTGTGCACTGTTACAAGCCAGCGTCCAATCTTTCCCTTACTTTTGTCCTCAGTCTCCTTCAGAGCCTGACTAGAGAGGAGCGACAGGAGCGGGAGCGGCCTTGCTTACCCTGGCAGCGTGGCGGGTGGGAGTCCCACTGGTAGGTGCCCAGGGGGCTCCGGCTGCAGCTCGCCTCGCTGCGGCCCACGAGCCGGAACCCGGGCTTGCAGAAGTAGCGCACGCGGCTGCCGGCGGCCCCGGCGGTCCTGTTGGCGACGCCGCCGTCCTTCAGCGTGGGGGCCAGGCTGCAGTAGGGCGCTGTGGGGGGGCAAACACATTCATGAACAAGCAGTCGACACAGACAGAAGACGGCCAGTGCCCCTTCCCCTGGTGGGCCAGGTAAGCAGAGCACCTCTGTTTCCTAAACAGCGGGCGGTGCGCACGGACCTGTGGACGTTCGTTCTGGAAAGCAAGTCTCCCTCTGAAGCGTAGCCCTCCTGCGGCTGTCGGCCAGCGTGAGGGGAGACCCTGACTACAGTATCGTTTATACTGTAGTATAATTTTGTTTTTTACAGTTTTATTTATTTTTTTATTTTAGCATATTATGGGGGTACAAATGTTAAGGTTATGTATATTGCCTATGTCCCCCTCCCCTCTCGAGTCTGAGTTTCAAGCGTGTCCATCCCCAAGACAATGCACATCTTGCTCATTATGTGTGTGTATACCAGGGGTCCTCAAACTTTTTAAACAGGGGCCAGTTCACTGTCCCTCAGACTGTTGGAAGGCCAGACTATAGTTTAAAAAAAACTATGAACAAATTCCTATACGCACTGCACATATCTTATTTTGAAGTAAAAAAAACAAATGGGCAAAAACACCTGCATGTGGCCCATGGGCCATAGTTTGAGGACCTGGTATACACTCATCCCCACCTCCCCCTGCCACCCGCCCGACACCCGATAAATGTTATTCCTATGTGTCCACTTAGGTGTTGATCAGTTAATACCAATTTGCTGGTGAGTACATGTGGTGCTTGTTTTTCCATTCTTGGGATACTTCACTTAGTAGAATGGCTCCAGCTCTATCCAGGAAAATACAAGGGGTGCTATATCACCGTTGTTTCTTACAGCTGAGTAGTACTCCATGGTCTACATATACCACATTTTATTAACCCACTCATGTATTGATGGGCACTTGGGTTATTTCCACAGCTTTGCAATTGTGAATTGTGCTGCTATAAACATTCGAGTGCAGGTGTCTTTTTTGTAGAGTGTCATTTGATTTAATTAATATAGATAACCACTGGCAGAGAATAATTAAAAGTTCACAGACAAAAGACAAAACAATTTGAATTTTGTTCTGTAGCAATCCAGCCGTTGTTCCTGTAAGGAGAATGGTCACACGGCTGAATATTTTCTGGACAGAGGTTGGTATAATTATCTCTTCTTTTGTTCCCTTAACATTTAAACATATTTTAAATTTTTGATCATATTATTTTTTTTTCTTTTGGAGATGTCTTTGCTTTCTATGCTGTGCATTTCAATGGTTTACAAGTTTAACAATAAAATTTTTAAATTATTAATCAACAAAATTCCTAATGTCATTTAGCAAGGAAGAACACAGAGGGCCATGCTGGACACCCTCTCCCATCTCTCCAAAGCCGGTGCCCTCAGAAACACCCTCCCCATTGCTAAGGAATGACAGCGGACTGCTCCACATTTGAAACAGACAAAAGTCCTCAATAGTTAACAAAAAAAGTGTCATTAAAATGGAGAACATAAAACAATATAACGTTTTCATAATCAAGGCCATTAACTTTTTCCTTGTGCTGCTGCTAAGCGAACTTTGTGAACTGCACAAAGACATAGACATTAAGCAGCTGTTTTTTTTAACAGTATGGGAATGGAACACAATCTTGGAAGAAGATGTGCTACTTTGGGCCAATAAAAATCTTGCAGCAGCTCTAACCGTCCCCTTTCCAGGGAGACTGTTTACAATCAGAGACAGGCGTTTGTTACAGTAACAGTGTCACCCACAAGGAAGGCAACCTTCTCACCGCTGAAAACCCTGCGTACCATTTACACACTTCTCAGCCCGTTCACCGCTGCCTGAAATCCTAGGGACTGCCTCCAGAGGAATTTAAACAGTCAAACCAAGAAAGCTGTTAAGGACTGGAAACTCTTGGTTTCTTTTTTTTTTTTTTAAAGAGGTTTTAGATGTTCCACGCTTCCCTGCGGGGCTTCCGTAGAAAAGCACGCACATCCGAGTGCTGGATGTTGCACCTCTCCTCAGAAATAAATTCAGAAGCAACTTTCTCAAGGTCTCCCAGGGTAGCCCTGCCCCGCAGCGATGTCTGCCTGTCCGGCCTCCCCTGTCACCCTGTTCCTGGGAGAAGCATCTTTCAACCAGACAAGCTCTGAAGCACAGTTTCATCTTGTCTCAAATGGGCTGGTCTTCCTTGAGTGAAAACCCACTAACCGTTGTTCAGAATCTCTTGACTCACATTTCTGTTGGCTAAGCCGTTTTCTGCCTCTGGTTGTCCCAGACCAAATTTGTGTAAGTTTTTTTTTTTTTTTTTGAGACAGAGTCTCACTCTGTTGCCTGGGCTAGAGTGCCGTAGTGTCAGCCCAGCTCACAGCAACCTCAGACTCCTGGGCTCAAGCGATCCTCCTGCCTCAGCCTCCTGAGTAGCTGGGACTACAGGCATGCACCACCACGCCTGGCTAATTTTTTAATATATGTTTTTAGTTGGCCAATTGATTTCTTTCTATTTTTAGTAGAGACAGGGTCTCGCTCTTGCTCAGGCTGGTCTCAAACTCCTGAGCTCAAACGATCCGCACGCCTCAGACTCCCGTAGTGCTAGGATTACAGGCGTGAGGCACCGCGCCCGGCCTTGTGTAGGTTTTGAATGCACCAAAATATTTACTTTAGGGAAACTATGAGCACAACCAGCCACCCAGAATACTGACTGCCTGGATCACTGTGCTGGTTAAAAAATTAAAAAGTAATGGAAAATGGGAAGAACCCTTAGACTGCAGACCCTTCCCCGAAGTTAGGGATGAGACAATAAAGTCTGAAAGTCCATAAAGGGCAGAGAGACCATGAGGTCCTTTGGGTATCACTGTGGCTTATGACTCAGCTCAGTCTTTTAAGGGAAAGGGGTTTGCAGGATGTCATCTCACTCCCTGGGTGCTGGTAACAGTACGTTTTCTTTCATTGGTTTTTCTATCGCCTCTTCTCTCCCAGCTCACCAAGGACAAGACATGAAGGTGACGCATGGCGGAAATCACAGTGCGGGATGGTGCAAGGGAAGAAGGGAACACAGCCCTGCCTGCTCAAGTTCTGGCTACGGTAAACATAATTTAGGAGACCAGCACCCAGTCCTTGTGCTGCGCTGGCTGGGACTTGGAAAAGCAGGGGTGTGGACTAGAGAGAGCCAGGTAGGGAGCCAGGGATGGGGGAGACTGGGGGAGTCAGACACCCTGGAATTCCCCGGGTGAAAACCAGCCTAGCCTATCTCTTTCACACTCCCAGCATGGAAGCTTACACTGAAATGAAGTTATTAACTCAGCTTTCCCTGAGCAATGTGTATTGAATCACCTGGAAACACCCTGAGACTGGCACTTGCTTTATCTTTTTTTAAACTCGATTTTCAATTACAGCGATCAATTATATTGCTCTTATGCCGGAATGATCAGTAGTTCACGTGTGCAACGCAAACTGAGGTTAGAGATGCACTATGTGGCCATGGGCTCATGTTAGTATGGGCTAGAGGTCCCTTGCCCACATGGTAATATTTTAGGAAAACTTTCATTTCATCAGTGGTCAAAAATAACTGGTGGTGAACTCCTAGCAGAGATCCCTGAATTGCTGAATTGTAAATTTTATATCACAGATTTTATACATATCCACATACAACACACACAGACACATATATAATCCATGTGTATTTCCACTGAAAGAAACATAAAATTATATCATCTCCTTCTCCAGATACAGTCGAACAAAGAGGATCTTGTTGCACAACAAAGAAAACATCCCTTGAAAGATTTAGAAATCATTGTTCTCAGAATTCAAGGTACAATCCTATCACCAGGCAACTAAGTAATTTGCTGCAGATGAAACAAGCTATATTACGTACACCGTGACTTCCCCTGCACTGACCATTTTTGCACATTGGAAATCAATTCAAATAGCTTTGGAAGTCTAATTATGAACCTGTGTTTTGGAGCAAGGAATTTGATGAATGCAAATCCAGTCGCTGTTCTTGGGCTCTTCAGAACAAAGGTCTGAGCATGTTTTATGAAACGCCCCAGAGGAGGAAGGTCTGAATGTCATGCCTGTTGTTCCCAAGTCAAGGCCTTTCAAAACCCTGATGCTCATATAAGCGGAATCGTGCAATATTTGTCTTTTTTATTTTTGGTTGCATTTTATATCTTTATCTCTCCCTAGCAAGAGTTAGAGTTATGCCCTTCCCTTCCACAATGCTCACCTGAATATACTTAACACTACTGAATTGTACACTTAAAAATGAGATGGTAAATTGTATGTTATGTATTTTTTATACAATAAAAAATACTAAAAAAAAAAAAACAAACCCTTGATGCTTTTTAACATTTCCTGATGTCTATGAACTGAAGACAACTGAAACCTTACTATTAAAATCACCCCAATACTGAAGTGTTCCTCCCTCAGGGTGTTTCTCTTCACTGAAGAATTAAAACGCTAACACAGGAATAAACAATCCCTTGCATTGTCATGCACTGTCCACTTCGTGTATGCAATGGGCATCTTTCTTGGAGAAATGCAAACTCAAATGTTCTAGGTACTGTTGAGTGAGATTTGAGAAAAGTCTAGACGTTTTGCTTAGTAGCTAAAACATCTTCAGCAGTTAAAAGTCTGCTCACTGCTCCTGTGGGGCAGTGCAAACACTGACACGGGTCAGATCGTATTGATGACTGTGCACAAAATTTAACATACCATAAATGTATTGACTGATTTAATAAATTTGTTAATTAACTAATTAATTAAATTAATATAAATAACTACTGGCAGAGAATAATTAAGGACAAAATAATTTGCATGACTTTCTGATAGCCCCTCGTACAATTATTTCTTCTGTTTCCGTAACATTTAAACACACATTAAAATTATTTTCGATTTTATTATTTTTTTTCTTTCAGAGATGTCTTCGCTTTCTATGCTGTGCATTTCAATGGTTTATAAGTTTAACAATAACATTTAAAAAATATTAATCAACAAATTTCCCAATGTTGTTTAGAGATATCGCTCACAGTAATTTCCCATCATATTATTTCTATTGCCTTTAATGATCAATCTCCAGAAATTAAGTTTATATTGTAACTCTCTGTTTAAACTGTTTTTACAGAATGAAGGTCACTTGTATCTGAAACATCTGTGTATTAAATCTGAACTCCATTTACTTACCTGCATAACGGATCTTGAATCCCTTTTTACTGGTTGCGTGATCGGTAGACCAGCGGAGATACAACTCGTTGCTCTTGCTTGTGAAATTGGACTGTTCAGTGTGGTTCCCACTTAGGACTACTAGCAGAGGACTTTGCCCAGAAGAACCTAAAGGAAACAGAGACACGAGAAGGGTTCATATGTGCGTGAGCACCTGCAAAATGCAGAGCATTGGCTTTTGATCCAGTTGGCATCTATAAGTACAATATACAGCTATTTATCCTCCAAACAGACAAAGGATTCTAAATGACCATAGCAACAAACAAATTCCCTGATAAAAATAAAACAACCTACAAAAATAATTTCAGGTGCACATTCTGTTAACAACATAATATTTAAAGTAAACGAACTTTGTCTATAAAACAGCAATAACTGAAAAAAAATGAAAGTTAATTTTTACTATTGTTAGTATTTGCAATATTGCATTTATGTAGGGAAATAGAAAGCTTCTTGCAGTCTTAGGGGAGCTACATTAGTACAATCACTTTAAGGAGCAATTTGATAATATCCAGTAAAATTGAAGATTTCATTCAATTTCTATAAACTCTACACATACAGAGGTATTATTCACATATCAAAAATGTATAATCTAGAATTATTTCTCATGGTAAATTTTGGATCCAAACTAGCATTTTAGGGTTTAAAAGAAGAAGTGAAAATGCCATGAAAAGAAATCAGATGCATACAGCATTGAATTTAACCAACCAGATATACATGTATCAGCCTAGGCAGTTCTTAAAATAGCACATTGATGACTAAAATTATCTATTTGGAGGTGAATAAATATGATAGCGGGAGTGGGAGCATGAGGTGGTCCCCCATGTGGTGGGCCAGGCACCTCTCTCCCCCAAAAAAGACATGATAGCAATTATGTAAAAATTCAAAAGCAGGTGGTACACACAATGTGTGCATGCGGAAAGGGAATGAGTTATAAACATGCACCACAATGACCCACTGGACTCTGACTTCGGGATACTAATTTCCTCCATGAGAGGTGCAAGGGGAACTGGATAAGCATGGACTCTCTAAATTTACCTGCACACCTCACTTCTTTATAAAATACGAGTAAATTTAAATTTGGAGTAAATTTATATAGTAAATTTAAATTTGACAGCATCCTAAAGTTCATATTTATTTTTAACATCTTTTCCTCTTTCTGTATACAGTATTTGAAAGTTTTCAAAAAAATTAAGGAAACAAGGTTAAGATTAAATACGTAATCAAAGCTAGTGCAATGTGTAGTTGACTGGCATGACACTCGTCACCAGGATCCGACACTATTGCCGTCAGACTTGAGGGTCTCCTTGGAGATGCCACTCTGTTAGTGAACTCCACGCTACCTTGCTGTCTTTGAAGCTTCCCGGGCTTTTCTGCACTTCACAGTTCACTCCCAGGAAACACATTAGAGACCAGGAGCATGAGGCTCTCATTGCTATTTGTGATATAAGTGTCATCAAAGAGAAGTGGCACCTACCTTTGAGAGTTCCATGCAAAGTCTTTATTTACACCAAGATACTGAGACACCACCACCCTTCATTCATTGTGTCACTCCCAATCAGAACGGTTCTAGAGTTTTCTGTTTCCCCAAAAATAAGACCTACCCATAAAAGCAAGCCCTAGCAGGATTTCTAAGCATTGGCGCAATAGAAGCCCCACCCTGAAAATCAGCCCTAGTGATGGGCGTGGCTACCCAGCGCATCTGCACAACCTATGCATGTCGTTGCTAAGTGGTAAAGAAGACGAGCAGCCTTCTCATCCGCCCCAGGAGAGCTCTATTGCTCAACATGAGAGATCGGGGCCAATGGTTCTAAAGGATATATAGAGTCGCAAGAAATTCAGGATGGAATTCGGGGTTTGGAGAGTTATGATGATGTTCCAGAAGAAGACGACTTAACTCTATTTGAATGTAGATGGTTGTACTGTACTTAAAAAAAAATAACACATCCCCTGAAAATAAGCCCTAGGGTGTCTTCTTGAGGAAAAATAAATATAAGACTCTGTCTTATTTTCCGGGCAACACAGTATGCTGAAGTCAGAATGTGATCGTCCTTACAAGAAAAGAAGTCGGGGCCCAGAAGCACATGGAGCAGACACGGAAGGAGGTGGCTCCTGCAACCCGAGCAGACAGGCCCAGGACAGCCCCGCCCTGCCGACACCCTAACCTCGGGCCCCTAGAACTGCGAGGAAACACGTTCCTGCTTAAGCCACCCAGCGTGGGGTACTTTGTGACAGCAGCCGTAGTAAACACACACACAAAGAGTATTAGACACAGAGGATCAAGGCGACCTTGCCTGTGGTCACGGTCACGGAGGATGAGGAGAAACGTGCCAGCTCTTGCTCAGAAAGAGTGTCGCGGGCAGTGTCCTGGAAGGTGCACTGCGCGACGTGGCTGTGTGTCACAGCTGAAGAAAGCAGAGCTGTGCTTTGTGTGCTGGTTTATCTGTCGATGTCTGAAGAGATGATGCGCGAACTGCAAATGCCACTGGGAAGTTAATTGTCCCGAAGTTGTGATGTTTTTTAAATGTCGTTTCTAATGACAGAACTCAAGAGTGAAGCTTTTAGGTATTCTTAGTCCAACATCTAATCCCTCCTTACTTTTCCTTCTGTTCTCTTTGCCTACAATGTAGCAAACTTTCCAGAAGGATTATTCTCTAAAAGCCAACTTCCAGCTGGGCAATATGCAGAAAACTAGCACCACTATAAGGGAGAACAGTGGCTACTATTACCAAGACGAAAACTAAGTATTTTGCCAGTGAACTACAGTCTTAATTTTGCCACTATTCTCAGCTGAGTTCTATAATGACTAAAGTCCTGTTTTTAAAAATTATGGAATGTCTACTACTTGAGCCATAGAGAGTAATATACTCTGGGGCTAACACAGCTTAAAATCAAGGTATGCAACATGTTTTTTCGTCAAGCCATGAACTATAAAAGAGCCCCTGTCTTAAAAAGAAAACAAAAAAGAGACAAACATGACATTTGCTACAACAAAAATGCCATTGCTTAAAAAATTATTCACATAAAACTCTGACCTTTCATTTTATAGAAAAATCTTTGAGAGAAGCACAGCTCTAGTCATAGATCTCTGACAGTCTTGACAGCAACTTCTATGATATTGTCTACTTTGCCTACTGTTTATAATGGGTGTGATCTGTCCAGATTTGGGAGAGAGATGAAATTGCAAGCCAGTAGTGCGTAAGTTATTGACAAGAATTCTGCTCCCGAAATTAAAAGACACGAGCCAGGTGCGGTGGCGCACACCTGTAATCCCAGCACTCTGGGAGGCCAAGGCAGGAGGACAGGTTGAGTCCTCGTGTTCCTAAAACATAACGGTGTTTTCATGCATGATGAAATCAGGTCCCTGGTATACAAAGACTAAAGAAACTTACCATCAAACACTTCCAGGGCATCAAATTGCTTTTCGCTCTGAAACATGTCCACGAAGAGGGTGATGTTGTAGTTCGGTTCCACTCGGATGCTCCAGGAGCAGGTCTGGGAGTTGAAATAGTTGCCTGGGTACCCCGGGCTGAGGATGACTCCGGATGACTCTGTCCGGACCTCGTTTGCCGGGCATTGTGCTGAAGAGAGAAGCACTGGTGAAGGTCTGTGTTAGCAAAATGAATCCGACGCTGGCAGGATAATTTCTGTCCCTCTGTACGGAAGCCAGTGAAGAGAAGAAGCTACCTCATGGAGCACAGACCAAATTTAACACGGACGCCTACGTGGCGGGAGTGTGACGGTGGACAGTAACCAGTATCAGGCAGCTTTGCCTTCCCGTCAGGCCCCCTAAGCCGGAGCATCCTGCAGCCCCTGTATCCCTGACTCACTCAACCTGGGGCAGACGCATTGTGGGTTTCCGAATAATATCCAAGTTTCCCCAATGCCACTGCAAAGTAGGACCTCACCTTTCCAATACATACTAAAAAATATGGTGAAGTTTTATGCAATAAAACAAAAATTGCATTTATGTCAGTTTTTTCTATGCCTCGTCGCCAGTGGATGCCTGACACTGGGAACCACACGGAACCCTGCGTGCCATGGGGTTTTCCTGTATGTCGCATTGTGCAGGGCAAAGAGCAGACGCTTCCTGGATGCAACAGACAGAGTGAGGCTACTTGAGATTTCATCATACTGCTCATAGTCGCATGTGATTTAAAACGTTTATGAGTTCTTTATTTCTGGAATTTTTTTTGTTTAACATTTGCAACCATGGTGGACCACAGGTAAATGAAACTGCTGAAAGTGAAACCTCAGATAAGGGAGGTGAGGATTACTGTACTTAGAATAATAAAATTTAAACATTTGCTGAGACTGCCTGGACTCTGGAAAAAGGGTGACTCAGAGACCTCGACTTAAACCCGGGATGCACACCTCACTTCCTCACTTGTGCAGCTGGAGTATGCTTGCTAAGGGATGGACTCTTTGCAAATGTATCGCTAGGATATTACAGACACTGACACCCTTTTCTACCCCTGCTTTCTTTCTTTCCTTACTGAACTACTTCCAGGTTAATACAGATAAAAACAATCTGCACAGGTACAAACATGCAAAAGAAAAGCACCAAAGAATCCCTTAGTTACTAATTTCTTCATTGCAAAATTAAATTGTCTTCCAGAAACAGTCTGCTTAAAGAACTATTAAGGAGTAAAGATATCTATTATTGGTATTGTTTCATAAACACAGATGTACCAAAACTATTTATAGAGTTTTGGAAAAGTTTGATAATTACCTTTTCCTTAATGAACAAGAGCTTTTGTTAAAAGAAATGTATCTTGCTCATCATCTATTTTCAACTAGTTAAATGTATATTATTTATTCATATGTTTCAAAATAAAGACATTTCTCAAACAGACGAGCAAAGCTTATGAAATATATTTTGGTTTGAGTAACTTAAAAAGCAATTTATGTCCCATTTTCTTTCATTTACTTTACTATTCTAATTGAAATGCACAATAAAATTTAGAAAACATGTAGGTATAAGACCACCAATGATGAAGCACTTCATAGAATTCTTTAAATAAATATACATTTTAGGTGAGAGTTTAAAAAAATATTTTTAGTGATAAATTAATGGCAATAATATTAACGTAAACAAAAATAATCCTAACTTGAGCACACAGACTGAAACACCTGAGTTAAAAGTACTATTTTTTTCTCATGGGATGGTGGGCAGATCACTTTGTAAAATTTATTATGGCCATCCAAAAGTGAGCATGCTGACACTTTAAGAAGAAAATGCAGAAAAGAAGTCAAGAGTTTGTGCCTGTGCCATCTGTGTAGTCCAGGGCCTGGAGTTTCAGAGCTCCACAGATCTGCCGTGACTTTGCAAGAGCCTTTCCTGGCTCTGATGTAAACAGAGGATGATATTATTATGTAACAGCTGCCCCTGAGGGATGATTAGCTACAACAGATGCACATGTTTTCCTTAAATTGCAAAGCACTGTATGGGCACTAGGTGTTAGAGGGATTAGGGATGACTAGACCACTGCCTGCCTTTTCCTGACGCCAAAATGCTACCACGGCACATGTCGTTTTTGTGGGAGGACACTTAAAAAGTACTTAGGCAATCTCTCCACCCCGTACATTTATGGGGACTGTGATTTTATCATTGCAGCTATAGTTACTAGGTGGCATTGGAACTTCAGACCATCTGGAAATGGGCAACCTGCCACTGAGTTGCTAAAATCCACCTGGAAAACCGTCAGCACATCTCAGGGTTTGGAAGCAGAGCTGTGATCCCACATCAAAAGCAGCATTTCACCCTCAGCCATGTTCATGCCTGTCATTTCTGAAATGTGCTCATTTTGATGCTTAGAGAAGACAAAACAAAAATATAAGCAAAATTATTTGTATCGTCTTTCTTACGACATCGGACAATACTTTTTTTTCAGACATACATATTGTTTTAAAAATGCACTTGAATGTTTTTGCCTGGGAAACAAAGTGATTGTTTTTTTTCTTTTGGTTTCGCCTGGTTTGTCTTGCTCTTCCTTGAGTACCTATTCCTCTGTGTTCACTGCTATAAACTGTTGCTAGGAGCAACACCCACGCGGAGGGGGAGGTTTCAAAGGCCCCGCGGGGGAGCTGCTTGTGTCTCTGGCTGCCATTGCACTTTAAAACACACGTGGTTCTCCACGGGGAGTCCGGGAAGCCTCCCACGGCGAGCAAACACCTGCTCGGGGGTCCTGTCAAAAACACATCTGAAAAGGAGACACCGCTTTTGCTCTGAGACATCATCCCTCTGTACAGTGTTATTTCTTTAGCTTATTTTCAAAGCAAAAATCAAATGTGAGGCTCAAAACCCTAAAGCACCTTATTCAATGCATCTTGCAGGCCTTCAGGAAAACTAATACCATGTTTCCCTGAAAATAAGATGGTCTTATATTTATTTTTCCTCAAGAAGACACCCTAGGGCTTATTTTCAGGGGATGTGTTATTTCCCCTCAAAGCCTCAGCCTGCAGCATGCACAGAGATGGCCGGGACCTGACAGGGGGAGCCAACCTTGTGGGTGGGGCTGCCCGCACCTTTCCGGTCACCTCTGGGATAGCAGCTGTCATGATGGGGCAGATGAGAAGGGCTGCTCGTTTTCTTTCCCGCTCTGCAATGAAATGCATGGGTTGTGCAGACGCGCTGCGTAGCCACGCCCATCACTAGGTCTTATTTTCTTTTCGGGGTGGGGCTTCCATTGCACAAATGCTTAGACATCCTGCTAGGGCTTATCTTATGGGGAGGTCTTATTTTCGGGGAAACACAGTATTAATATAAGATGAAGATTTGTGATGTAGGATGAGTAACATGAATCGGGATTTACAGGTGATGAAGATTAATTCTTAAAAGTGCCGACAGATAGGGGAGAGCTGCAGAAACTGAGGATGCTCTGCCAACAGGTGGGAGAAGCTGGCACCAGAGCCCTCGCTACTGCGCATGTGCAAAAGGAGGCCGGAGCTGGGCGGAGGCTTCTGCGCAGCTTTCTTCTTTTGCTTTCCATGGTGGTCGTTATCTGAGGGTCATGATTCTCCTTAGTGGTCACTGATAATGTCTGCTTCTAATTTTTATTAAATTAATATTATGAAAACTACTGATGGATCCTCATGGTTTACAGGACAAAGAAACCTGATATTGAAGGCCTTTTAACACCTGGCCCTACTTTAGGTTTTCAGCCCCACTAAGTACCTCTTCCCCCAAGACACCCTGAGACTAGCAGCTGGTAGCCACGAGCCCTTTTGTGTTTCCAGACCTTCCTTATTTCCCTGCCCTCTGTGAAATGTTTCTCTTTCCTCAACGTGAGAAAAGTCACTTATATGACATCCCTTCCTCAGGTTTTTACCAAAGTATCTAACACAGTAACGTCTGCCTATAGACAAAGAACAAATGACTCTCCTTGTCTCTCCAAGACCTGTGGGTGTTTTCAAAGCAGAACTCCCAAAAGCATGCTTATGACGTTTGAAGAAGCGGGGCTCAGAGCCCCCCATACAACGTCCCCTCAAGAATTTATTGGGAGATCAGCCCCCCACTGGAGCCCAGTCAAATCAATCGAAGAACAGAACAGAACCTAAGGCAAGACGCTAATTAAGTGCGTAAGTGACCATGGATGTGCCAGAAGACCCCTGAGCTCTGCCCTCTGTCTTTAAGAGTTGTTCAGAGCGTGACAACTGGCATCGCTCTCAGTTCTTCTTCACCGCCTTGACGGAACTGAGTGAGAAGAGAAGCAGGCTGTGCTGCAGAGTGATGGCTGGGAGTTCTGCAGGGCGAGGGAGTCTCTAGCACCAGAACAGAGGGTGAGACTTTGTGCTGAACGCTCCCTGCAAAGTGCGTGACAGCCAGGGCAATTTAGAGAACGGTACTCATGATGATTTACAGTCCTGGGTCACTAACAACGGGATGTGTTCTGAGAAATGCAGCCATAGGCAACATTGTTACTGTGCAAACATTGCAGAGTGCATGTGCTGACACACAGCTGGATGGCGGAGCCTCCTCTGCACCTGTTGCTGCCGGGCTACCCACCTGTGCAGCAGGTTGCTATAATGCGCTGCCACTGTGCTGTCACAGTGCACTGCGGGCCAGCAGGCAACGGCAGCACAATGGTCAATATCTGTGTATCTGAACACCCCTAAACACAGAAAGGTAATGTGTTGTGCTATGGCATTACGGCTGCTAGGTGTCTCCAGGTGATGGGAATGTTTCAGCCTCATCACAATCTCACGGGACCACGTTGCTACAGGTGGCCCATCACTGATGAAAATGTGGTGTATGGCTGTGCCCTGTTCTTGGATCGCCATGATTCAAACTTCACCTAAAGAACCAGGTTCTTCACCTAAAGAACCTAAGAACTAGGTTAATCCAGGGAGGGCGACATCATAACAGCAGATTTTCTCTCTAGAGTTGCCTCAGTTCGTTTTTATATAAAATGGCAAAAGGTGAACACTTTCTTTCCACCTCCAACCTTTAGGAAAGAAAAACAAAACTCTATAAGTAGATCACTGTTGCTCTCGTAACATGGCACCATATTTCCCCGAAAATAAGACCTACCCATGAAATAATCCCTAGCAGGATTTCTAAGCATTTGAACAATAGAAGCCCCACCCCAAAGATAAGACCTAGTGATGGGCGTGGCTACGCAGCACATCTGCACAACCCATGCGTGTCGTCTCGGGGCAGTCAAGAAGACGAGCAGCCCTTCTCAACCACCCCAGGAGAGCTCTATTGCTCGATATGAGAGATTGGGGCCAATGGTTCTAAAAGAAATAGAGTCACAAGAAATTCAGGATGGAATTCGGGGTTTGGAGAGTGATGATGATGTTCCAGAAGAAGACGACTTCACTCTATTTGAATAAATGTAGATTGTTGCACCGTACTTGATAAAAATAACACATTCCCTGAAAATAAGCCCTAGGGTGTCTTCTTGAGGAAAAGTAAATATAAGACCCTGTCTTATTTTGGGGGGAACACGGTATATATAGAAGCTGATTCTTTCTAAGAAGACAGTTTTTCAACTCTTCCTTCTTTCAGTGGCACTTTCAATGGTGCCTATTAAATCATATTTAAAAAAATAATCTAATTGCATTTGAATTGATTGAATCAATGCATTCAGACTCAAACCTTGTGCTATTATTGTATGTTGTCTATGTTCTTGCATATGATCTACAGACTTCAAAGGCATGCAAATAAAACGTGAGATGTGTGCAGTTCATTGTTTATAAAGTTTGCATCAAAAACACTAAACACCAGCTCATTACATTCATTCCAAAGCACTAGGAAGAAATGAAGCTATGTTCAGATTTACCTTGAAATGCATCAAAAATATGCGATAACTTAATAGATGGTTGGAAAGATAACAGAGAAGATAGTCATGTGATAAAGGGGGTATTTTATAAGTATTCCTGGTGGAACCCAGGTGGTGGGCATTCAGGTGCTACATTATTCAGCTCTTAAAATCCTTTCACCTTTGCTATAGGTTTGAACATTTCCATGATACATTGTTGTGACAAACAAAAAGCATGATTTCTTATTTAATGGGGCTTTGATGTATTTTCTAGGGCTAGCTAAAAGAGAAAGGGCCATGAGCAGGCTATTTTGATTGCAGCGGGATCGCAGCACAGGGATAGAGATTTAGCTCAGAGAAATTCAGACCGAGACAAAGGATACCACCTTCTGTGTTGGATGACACATACCTTCGCAGGTCGGGAGGGAGCCCTCGAACTGCAACTGGGCGCTCAGCTTGCAGGCCAGGGTGTCCGTCCCCACCAAGGTGTAGCCGGGGCGGCACTGATACTGCACAAAGTCTCCTGGGAGGGCAACACACAAGACGGGGGTGTGTTTCTGTGATGTGCGGAGTGTGAACGCGTCAGACAGACACGACTGCTTCACTGATTAAATCAACATGCACACCTGCTTAGAAACCATGCCTGCATTTATTTCTCACCTGATTAAAAAAATAGCACTATTTTCAGCTCTTAATTTACAAAAGTGCTATCTTAAACTTAGCCAGTATTAGTACAGAAATTATGTGGCAGGTTTTTTTTTCCTTGACTGATGCTTCTATGTTGGTTCCCCTTCAACAATGACTAACAAATTTTTTTTCTTTCTTTTTTTTTTTTTTTTGAGACAGGGTCTCATTCTGTTACCCACGCTACAGTGCCATGTCTCAGTCATAGCTCACAGCAACCTCAAACTCCTGGGCTCAGGCAATCCTCCTGCCTCAGCTTCCCGAGTAGCTGGGACTACAGGCATGCGCCACCATGCTCAGCTAATTTTTATACATATATTTTTTTAGTTGTCCAGCTAATTTCTATTTTTAGTAGAGACGAGGTCTCGCTCTTGCTCAGGCTGTTCTCGAACTCCTGAGCTCAAACAATCCACCTGCCTCGGCCTCCCAGAGTACTAGGCAAGATTTTTTTTTTAAAGTGAAATACTTGCGTATGATTTAAGGAAGTTTGAAGACTAGGAGGGCTTTAGTGCATGCAGAGAGGCTCGTCCAAGACCTTGGCCTAATTAGCACAATGGTCCAATACACTGAGCCATCATCAGCATAGCAGGAATTGCGTCACATGGTCTGAGCAGGGGTCTGAGACTGACCCCAGGTGAGAACAGGATGGAATTTTTTACATGGAGCAGAGAAATCCTGGGTCACCATAATTGTATCACAAACATACGTCATGGCTACTTTCTTAATATGATCAGACGATTATCTAATGAATTATGCCACTAATACAAAATAGTAAGGCAGAATTTCTAAATATGATCATCAACTCTATTCTATTATTATATTCCAGTTTCAATGAAACATCCACGTTATACTAGCCATTCTTTTACACACAAATGTTAAGTTCTTCCTCAAGTGCCTGAACATGTCTCCAAACTTAAATCCAAGTATCTACCCAAGTCTGCCTCTGAAAACTTTATTTAAAAAAAAATTAACTAGAAAATGTTATAGAGGGAAAAAAAATGCTCAAAATGACAAAAGGAAAATTCAAATGGCAAAACAAAAATAAAACTTGGAAATAAGACAGAAAACCATTTTCTATGTGATACAAGAATAAGTTCCCAGCAATGCTTTAAGGATAGTTGTTTTCTGACAAATGATCTCAGAGGTCCTCAAACTTTTTAAACAGGGGGCCAGATCACTGTCCCTCAGACCACTGGAGGGCCGGACTATAGTTTTAAAAAAACTACGAACAAATTCCTATACACACTGCACATATCTTATTTTGAAATAAAAAAAAATGGGCAAAAACACCCACATGTGGTCCTTGGGCCATAGTTTGAGGACGTCTTCTATTTGTGAGTCTGACCTCCGCAGTCAGAGGTGGATATAAAAGAAGTCAGGGTGAGTTCATAGCACTGTAAAGAGGAAATATTACCTATTTCAAAATCGTCGTCCTCAGTGAGCATGTCTGCCTGGGGGACGGCTGGAGGCGGGGGGCATTTCTTGAGCTGAAACGCTGCACAGTGAACGGGAAGAGAGATCATTGCAATCACATTTGCTGAAGAAGCACACATTTTACCAAAAGAACCACGTTCCTCTTAGACCTGCTATCCCGCTGAAGCGCACTGTAGTGACTCTATAAATCGTTGGTTTACAAAATTCTGAAGCTTCCAATGCTCATGTGATGAGTTAATGCCAAGGGATAACGTGCAAGAGAAAGAGTGCACAATGAATAAAATATGTAACATTTAAATAAACCCACTTTGCACATATTTGGAATTCTGCAAGAGAAACGACGTGGCCATGGCTCCCTGTCCACGTTTAGATTTGACACAGCCCCCTGTGTCCCTTGTCCTGAGGGATTCTCCAAGGGTGGCAGAGCCCCCGGGAGAGAAGGGACCCACTGGTAGACTGTTCCCGTAGGGCTTAGAGCTCGTTCTCAAGGTTAGCAGGGGCTGCTCTCGCTCCCTTTGTAACGGCCTGGCATCTGCTACAACGCCTCAGCTGGAGACACAGACGAGCAAATCCCGAAACGCCACCAAATGTATCTCAGCGGGCTTCCTATCGGGGCGTCTCTTGCAATGCACTTATCCGGGACCGAGTCCCAGCGGTGGCTAGGTGGGCTGCGCGACGGTCAAGATGTCAGTACAGGACGGAGACCCCAGGAGGCTGCGGCCTCCAACCCCAGGCACCCGCACCGGCTCCGGGCCGGCGGAGTCCAGGAACTTCAGCCGGCAGTGGCGAGTGGCCGCAAGGCATGACATCCTGCGCCTGAGTCAAGGGCTGGAAGCACACTGACCGTGGAAGTTGAGGACGAAGAAGCCGCCGTTGGAGAAGTCGCTGTGGAACCTGAGCAGGACCTGGCTGCTGGAGCTGTAGGCCGTCTCGAGCGCGGTGTTGCCGCTGAACACGCCCAGCTGCGGGGCGCTCTGGTCCGGGCCGTCCCTGGGGAGACAGGCAGGGCGCTGGCGCACGCCCCTTGCCCGCAGAGGCCGGCGGGCGTGCGCTGGCGGGCTGAGGCGCTTTCCAGCCGCCCGAGCCTTCCCCTGGGCGCCCTGCTGGAAGGGTCCACACCCCGCGGCCGCTACCCCGCGTCTCCCGTCCGCGCCCGGCGGCGGGCGCCCGCACAGGTCCACGTGGACGCCGGCCGTCCTGCCTTCTTCTGGCCATGGGGACGCCCGCGGGCTGGCGCTGCCGTCGCCGTGTTGGCATCCGAGCCGGGTTTCCTAGGCCCGCACGGTGGCTCGCGCCCTCTGGTTCTCCCCGTTCTCACGCCCACGGCCGGCACGGCGTCTCCCGCCGGGACCTGCGCCCACGCCCGGCCCGTCCCGCCTGCCACACGTGTCGCTCACGCCAAGCGCGGGCTCTTCTCAGCCGCAGCCCGCCCGCCCACCGCCCGCCCCTCGAGTCCTGCCCGCCGCCCGCCCGCCCACCGCCCGCCGAGTCCTGCCCGCCGCGCGCCCGCACACCGCCCGCCCGCCCATCGAGTCCCGCCCGCCCGCCCACCGCCCGCCGAGTCCTGCCCGCCGAGTCCTGCCCGCCTCGCGCCCGCACACCGCCCGCCCGCCCATCGAGTCCTGCCCGCCGCCCGCCCGCCCACCGCCC
>VSMD01062111.1:0-23490 GCA_008750895.1 Mirza zaza | reverse complement strand
CTCCAGAACCACGTCTGCACCCTGCTGCAGGGTGCCCGGTGGGAGCAGCACAGGTGGGGACAGCACAGATGGGACTCCGCTCCCGGGCCGCTGTGTGGGTGGCCATGCAGGGCGGGGACAGAGGAGGCCACGGTGGGGGCACCTTGCAAGTTGCGCTGAGCCAGCCGGGCGCTCTGGGCCTCTCCTGCCAGCCGCTCCTGCTGCACCTGCAGCTGCGTCGCCAGCTGTTGGGCCTCAAAGAGGCTGCTCTCCAGGGAGTCCCTCTCGGCCCTGCGGAGAGTACCAGACAACGGCGCGTTGCCCACGAGGCCCTGCCTGCGAGGAAGAGCGCAGAGCCGGGGCCGGGCTCGGGAATCAGAAAACAGACAGGCTGTTCTTTTTGAACCTCTGAGAATCAGTGGAATCCTACATAAAAATACGTTTCAGGTGGAGCGAGGTGGCTCACGCCTGTCATCCTAGTACTCTGGGAGGCCGAGGCGGGAGGATCACTCAAGGTCAGGAGTTCAAGACCAGCCTGAGCAAGAGTGAGACCCCATCTCTACCATAAATAGAAAGAAATTATCTGGACGACTAAAAATATATATATAAAAAATTAGCCGGGCACAGTGGCATGTGCATGTATTCCCGGCCACTAGGGAGGCCGAGGTGGGAGGATCGCTTGAGCCCAGGAGTCTGAGGTTGCAGTGAGCTAGGCTGACGCCATGGCACTCTAGCCCGGGCAACAGAGCCGGAGTCTGTCTCAAAAAAATATATATATATATGTTTCAGATGGAACAAAAGGGTGAATGAAAAAAAAAAAAGAACAAAACAACTCAGAACTATGAGAGCAATAGAAAAAATATAAAAGAATATTTTATAATCTTCTTAAAGCAAGACACAAAAGCCAGAAGGCAAAAATAAAGAGGCCAGCAGGTCTGAATACGCTTGAAGAGAGGAAGGGGTAGGGTTTCTGCAGAAAAGATGCCACAAGCCAACTTAAAATATGAGAGACAGAGTTGGAGGAAAATCTACACTAAATACACAAAGGGTTAACAGCCATCATATACAAAGAGCTCCCACAAATAAATGATACAAAGTCAGTGATCCTACAGAAAGATAGGAAAAATGACTGCTATTCACAAAGAAAATGCTAATGGCCAAAATAACACAGGAAACTTGCTTGATGTCACTAGTGCTCGGGGAGATTCGAATCACAGCCATGCAGAGTTGATAGTGACACATCAGATTAGCAGGAGCTTGACACAGTGACAACATCCTGTGTCGGCAATGGTGTGAGGACCACTTTGGTGTGGAGAGGAATCTCAACACCTCAAGTGTGCATATCCTTGACCCAGAAATTCTGCTTGTAGGAGTCAGTTTTACAGACATGCTTGTGTGCTGGCCGCATACACACACACACACACACACACACACACACAGTGCTCACCATAGCTATTCACAGGGTCGTGCTTGCCCTCAGCTCAAATGCCAGCAAATGGAAGGGTGTTTTTAGGGATTACGGCTCATCCTGTCTCTGGAGCACATGCAGTTTTTTGTTTTGTTTTGTTTTTGAGACAGAGTCTCACTTTGCTGCCCAGGCTAGAGTGAGTGCCGTGGCGTCAGCCTAGCTCACAGCAACCTCAAACTCCTGGGCTCAAGCAATCCTGCTGCCTCAGCCTCCCGAGTAGCTGGGACTACAGGCATGCACCACCATGCCCGGCTAGTTTTTTATGTATATATTTTTAGTTGGCCAAATTAATTTCTCTCTATTTTTAGTAGAGACGGGGTCTCGCTCTTGCTCAAGCTGGTTTTGAACTCCTGACCTTGAGTTATCCTCCCGCCTCAGCCTCCCAGAGAGCTAGGATGACAGGCGTGAGCCACCGCGCCCGGCCAGCACATGCGGTTTTTAACAAGGTCAAGGGGACTCCACTGCCTGTCCTCTCGCCTGGGAAGGAGCCATTCCCAGAAGCCACCTTCCCGCGCGTCGTGACGCCGTTATGTAAAGAAGCCTCAGGTGTGTCTGTGCAGCCTGCACGCCTGGCAACCGATTCTGGGCCGTGAACCCGCCAATCCCCGCCGCAGGCTTTGTCGCTGCTATGCTCTGCCCCGTGCCGGGTGCACGTCCGTGAAAATCCAGCTCCTCAAACACACACCACAAAGACAGACACCCACAGGGACCCCCTGCCGGCAGGTGCAGGATCCGGAACAGACCGGCTCAGGCGGGCAGAGGGAGACCCCGGCTAGATCCCGCGTCCGTCTCTCCTCCAGCCCCGGCCGCTGTCCAGGCCAGAGTGCATCAGAACCTCCCGGGACCCGCCGTTTGCAGAGAGGGGTTCCCCGAGACCAGGGTGGAGCCCCCAGAAACCTCCCTCGCTGCCGGACCACGCCCTGCGCCCACGGGCACGGCTCCCCCAAGCCCCACCCGTGCTCCGCCACCACCGGCGTCAAAGTGTCCTCCGCCTGGCGCTCTTCCCGCCTCTGCACACAGAAAATTCTCCCCTCAGGGCCGCTCAAACCCTGCTCCTCCTGGGTGCCCGCCCGTCCCCTCTCGGGCCGTGGCCTCCCGGCTGTGCCGTTGGGCGTCTTTGCCTGGAGCCCGAGTGCGAGTCCAGCCTCTGTCCGCGGGAGCCCGGCAGCCCAGGGGGGTGCTCGAGCAGGGGCGAGGCCGCCTGGGGCGGGGCCAGCAGGGACCCGCAGGGATCGTCTTGCTGGCCGATGAGCAGCCGTGTACACGCCAAGCCCTGAGAGCAGGTCCCCGTGGGGCAGCTTGCAGGGCCTGGCAGTCCGGGCCTCTACAACCCCGAGATCTGGGTCCCCCTTCGTAAGGCAGACCCGTGGGAGGTCCCCGCAGGAGGAGCGGCTGCAGCAGGATGTCACGCACACGACCGTCACCAGTGTTACCCGAGAGCTCGTCACACCTGCGGCGTCCACACCCTCTGGCCCCACCAAGCCGGCCACACGGACACGCAGAGCGCGCCGGGCAGGCGTGGCCCCGGACACGTCCCAGAGCAGCCCTGTGGACAGGAGCTGGGCTGGCTGTCGTGACACGCCGCTCCGTGGGCTGTGACCCTGGGGACCGCGGGGTCAGGGGTCAGGGTCGAGTCCGGGGAGCTGCGGAGACAGGGTCCGGGCTGCCGAGGGCCCTGGCCGGGCTGTGTTCCGGGTGGCAGAGGCTGCAGGGAGAAAGGGCCTCCAACTCTGGTCCTCTGAGCGCCGGGGACCCAGGGGGGCACGTGGGCGGGCTCCAGCCCGCAGCAGCCTCCTTCCGTTCTCCGTCCCGCTTCTGCAGGCATGCGTTGGGAGGAGAGCTGTGTCCGTGAAGAAGTCCAGGCATCCGGGACTCTGAGGTTTCTCACGCCCCACATTCTGGAATTCCAGGAGGAAATCTTCTCTGCAGAAATACTTCCATGTTCCTGAGAAGGGCCGCTGAGGTGCAGAAAGCCACTAGCTTTTGGATTTCTTGTCTGCGAGCACCATTCCAGCCTCCAGGAGTTGCCCCTTAGGGTCCTGGGCTCACTCCACCCCACTCTTGGCCTCAGACCCTGCCCTGGCTCCAGGGACGGGCGTGTAACCTAAGCCTGGCGACCAGAGCCCTGCGACTGCCGGCTCCCAGGGTTGCCACAGGGATGTCACGCAGCTCGGGATGGCTGAGGGGCCTTGTGGGGACAAGGATGCATGGTGTCTTCTGGAGGACACAGCCTGAGTGGCCACTAGCCACGGGGCCACCTCTCAGCGCAAGCCTGCCTGGGGATGAAATATCCTCATCATCAAGCAACACTGAGGGAGGGCGAGGCAGGATCCTGAGGGCACTGTGGGAGCACCTGGATCCAGCCTTGCCTGAAGCTGGTTCACCTTGAACTCCTCAGATCCAGGAGCAAGACCTTCCGTATCTGCCTCCCGCTGGCTGCTGCTTGTCACCACCTCTGCAGGAGGGCGGCCCCAGGGCTCTTGCTGGATTAGCCTTTTCCAGGTGCCGCCCCCACCCCAAAGGCACCGTTTGTCCCTCACTGACAGCTGTCTCACATGCAGTGACACACGTGCCCTGCCCTACATCCCTGTATGAGTGTCACCCCATCCTGTGCTCTCCGAGGGTGAGGCCACGTGGGACATGTAAGGCTGGTGGCCGGGGGTGGGGGGGGGCCCTCCCCTCCCTAGATCAAAAAGAAAAGGCTCACGAGACCAGACCCACCAAGCCCCACTGAGAGGAACCACACCCAGAGGTCCACCCGGATAAGAATGTTTTGGCGCCTGGTTCCCCAAGTACCGCCAGCCCCTCCTATTTCTCAGTGACCACCAAAGGTCACCCCGGCTCTTCCCGCCAAAAGTCCCTAGCCCACCTCAAACAGCATAAAGGCTTGCACCCGCTTCTAACGGACACGACTTCTCAGCCCCCCCCTTGGGACCCACGAACCTCGTCCTGGAGCGCATAATAAAGCCACGTTGTTTGGCCCCAGCCTCTCTCTCTCTCTGTGTTTCTTTCACCACCAGAAAGCTTTACAGGACACACCCTGAGTGGCAGGACTACGGGTACCTGAGGTCGGCCGCCTCCTTGGCCGCGAGCTGGCCCTGCCTCTCCACATCCTCCTGCTCGGCCAGCAGCTGGGCCCGCTGCGCAAACAAGGCGTCCTTCTCCTGCAGGGCTCGCTGCAGAGCGTCCAGCTGGGCCTCCTGCTCCTGCAGGCTCCGCGCCAGCTGCTCCTCCAGGGCCCGTGTCTTGCGTGTGAGCTGCGGGAGGAAGGGAGGGGACGTCCCGCAGAGGGAGGCTGAGCGGGAGGGTGAGGGGGGCCCTCCTGAAGGCAAGGAAGGACTTCAGCGGAAGACGCTCCGGGCAGACCGGCAAGGGGCGGACGCAAGGCGTACTGGACCTCAGACGTGCGTGTGAGTCTTGAAAAAAGAGGGGACGTCCCCTCCCGCACCCACAAAGGAGACAGCATTGAGCTGGGCACGACCAGATAGGAGCCAGCTGCTGCTGTAAATGGCAACGCTTCCTGGGCCACAGGTGTCCTGGGGGCAGGGAACGTGGCAGGGAAACGGCAACAGAAGGTCACAGAAGACCGGGTCGTTGCAGACCGACACTTCCGTCAAGAACATCACGAAAATCTAGACGAATATGTGCACGGGAGTCCGAGGCCCCAGAGAGCTGCAAAGGCAGCTGGGACTGAAGGGGCCGAGACCTTGGGGAGGAGGGGACACAGGGGCAGAAGCCACCGCCTGTGTCTCTTCTCTCCTCAAAGCACGTGCTGATCTCAGAGTCTGGGCGGAGCAACCGAGACGCTCAGGAGAGATTCTCGCAGCACCGTGGCCTTTAGGAGCACAAACACTGGAGCTCGGAGCCAGCAAAGCAGAGCGGCTCTCATGAACACCCCAGGTTTCAAGCTTTATTCGGAGAAGGGCGTGGCCCCTAGCGGGAGGGATGAATCAGAAACAGGTGACCGACCCCCGTAGAAACCGAAGCTCAGGCGGGAACCTCCCCAGTCACTGATTGGATGGCAGGGATGGCCCGACCGTCACTGCTGCCCAGAAGCAAACGCGAACCCTCTCCGAAGAAGTTTTGCATCACAGACATCCTCACATTATTTCCTTAATTTTTATAGGTGATACTCGCCATTCAAACAGCATGACCAGGCGGATCAAGGGGTGAAACCCCACGCCAAGAAAACCACACGTAGGAAATAGACGTGGTGCTCCCACCCCCGGCTACGCAGAGAGTGAGTTATCAGACACAAACTGAAATACCCGACTAGCACGTTCGAGAAGATGGAAGGCATGAGCTGGATACTAGACATAAACAACATAATTTAAAAATACAGTAACCCAAAGTAATAAATTACTAGATGCGATCAATGGCAAAGGAGACAGAAGACTGCTGATCTGGAAGACGACGGAAAGGACACGTTCATACTGAATTGTGAAGGACAAAAGGCTGGAAAACCCAGAGAAGAACGTCATAGGCACATCGGCAAGGTGAGAAGGCCCATCGTGTGAGCAGGCAGGGTCTCACGAGGAGAGCAGAGAGAGTATTTGAACAGATACACGCCAAGAATTTCCCAAATCTACTAAAATACCTAAAGCTGTAGATTTGACGTGAACCACAATCCCCCAGGAGGATAAATAAAAAAAAAAGAAAATGCCATTTAGATACAGCTTAGTAAAGTTTCTGGATATCAAAGCTAAAGAAATGTATCTTTAAAAATCAGAGGAAAAGGCCGGGCGCGGCAGCTCATGCCTGTAATCCTAGCACTCTGGGAGGCCGAGGCAGGCGGATTGCTCTAGGTCGGGAGCCTGAGCAAGACCTCGTTTCTACTAAAAATAGAAAGAAATTAATTGACCAACTAAAAATATATAGAGAAAAAATTAGCCGGGCATGGTGGTGCATGTCTGTAGTCCCAGCTACTCAGGAGGCTGAGGCAGGAGGATCGCTTGAGCACAGGAGATTGAGGTTGCTGTGAGCGAGGCTGACGCCACGGCACTCACTCTAGCCTGGGCAACAGAGTGAGATTCTGTCTCAAAAAAAAAAAAAAAAAAAAAATCAGAGGAAAAAAAAATGCATATTGTCTTTAAATGAGCAACAGTAAGACTTGCGTTTGACTTGCAAATAGCAACAAGGAAAGCCAGAAGGTAACGGATGGATCTTATCAAATTGCTGAAAGAAAACAATTGCTATCCTAGTATTCTTCACCCTACGAAAATATTCTTTGAAGGCAAAGACCAGGACTTTCGGCTTCTGATAATGGTGAAGTAGATTGTTGAGGCCCAACCCTCCTACCTAGAGCAAATAGGAAAGCTGTATAATATAGTACCCAATAATCTGCTCAAAGGCTTTAGAGAGATACCAAGGCATTCAGGTCCCAGGGGCTAGACTACGGAGAGGAATGTATTAAAGGGAGCCTGAAATTCTACAGCCGATTTCCCCCTTAAAGTGTTTGCCAAGTCCTAAGTGGGCATAGGGCCTAGATCCCAGGAACCAAGGATAAAGCTTTCGCTCAGAAGCTGGGAACCTGGCCTAAGGTTTCAGCAGGATTACGAGATGGAGGAGACATAACTTGGAGTCCAGAACTGTCAGAGCAGCCAGGGCATGAGATACGAAGCTATTAGAGAGGAAGGAGACGCCCTGAGAGTCTATATTGGGCTTTTTAATGGTGCTGCTTTTTTTACATATATTTTTATAATTCATGAGCAGTGTAGGTTAGTCAAGGGACCCAGAATCTGAACACAAATGGGCAGCTAAGAGTCTTGAGATATCGGGTAGAATTTTTGGCAGTCTCAAAGAATTGAGAAAACAAAACCTGGAGTTTAGGGCTAACCAAAGAGTAGGGGCCCTGGCACACAGCCAAGACTTCCTGTTAGAAATACGGGAGAATTATATTATACCCAGGGGTAAATCAGAAATAGACCACTCTGCACAAAAGCCTGAAACACAGTTATAAACCAGCTAAATCTCAGGCTGGATAAACGTGGTCTGTTCCTACTCTGATTTCCCAAAGTCAAAAGCAAATTCCCTCTGAAAGACATTTATATCATTCAGAATCTCAAATTATCCCTACAAATTACATTTACAAAAACACAAAGTCTGTCATTCGATCAAAAATTATTAAGCACACCAGGAGGCAAGACCAGATGACTGAAAACAAAGAGGTAAAAGATAACATGAATAGACCCATTATGGGATCCAGGTGCTGAAATTATCAGACAAAAAGACATGAAAAATATTGCAATGAATGTGTTCAGGAACATGCCCTAGAAGGTGGGGAATTTCACCAGATAACTGAAACGTGTGTGTGAGTGTAAATGTGTGTGTGTATGTGTGTGTGTGAGAGAGACACAGAGAGAGAGAGAGAGAGAGAGAGAGGGAGGGAGGGAGGTTAAAATGACCACTTACAAACCAGAAATATTAATAACATACTGTAGGGTTTATAACAACATATATGGAAATAAAATATTAGTAAGTAGTATGAAGAGCAAAAGGATGGGAGGGATGTCTTAGTCCATTTTTGCTGCTACAACAAAATACCTGAGACTGGGTAGCTTGTAAAGAACAGAAATTTATTTTCTCATGGTTCTAGAGGCTGGGACGTCTAAGATCAAGGCACTAGCAAGTTTGGTTACCTGGTGAGGTACTGCCCTCTGCTTCCAGGAAGGCACCTTGATGCTGCCTCCTCCAGAGGAGAGAAATGCTGTGTCCTCACATGGTAGAAGGCAGAAGGGCAAGTGAGAGAAAAGTGCTGCATGAAGCCTCTTTTATAAAGGCTTTAATCCCATTCATGAGAGAGGAGTCCTCATGGCCTAATCATCTCTTAAAGGCCCCACTTCTTAATACTATCACAATTGGCCATTACGTTTCAACACCCGAAGTTTGGAGAGGACTCATTCAAACCATAGCGAGGGATAAATATTGTTGTAAGAGTCTTACATTCTTTGTGAAGTAATATATTATTTGGATATAGACTGTGCATATCATAATTTTGGGGTAATCATTGAAAAGTAAGAAGTATAGCTAAAAACAATCAATAGAGAACATAAAATGGAATACTAAATAAAGACACAACTAAACCAGAAGAGGGCCAAAAAGGAAGAATGTAAAAACTTTACAGAAAGATGAGACCAATAGAAAATAAACACCAACATGGTAGACTTAAATGAAGTATATCAGCAATTACATTAAATGTAAATGGTCTAAACACTCTAATTAAAAGGTACAGGTTGTCAAAGTAAATATAAAAGCAAGACTCAACAATATAGCTTTTTTTTTTTCTTTTTACAAGAAACACACTTTAAGTAAACAGACACAGAAAAGTTGAAAATAAATGTATGGAAAGGATATACCATAGAAACACGAAGCATAAGACAGTTGGTGTAGCTTTATCAGTATCAAAAAGTAGATATCAAAAAAAAAAAGAGTACTACTAAAGAAAAGCGTATAAGAGGGGACATTTTGTAATGACAAGTTAATCCATCATGAAGAGATAAAGTACTAAATGTGTATGTACCTTAACAGAATTTTAAAATACATGAAGCAAAAACTGGTAGAATAATTTCACAATCATAGAGATTTTAATGCCTATCTCTCAGTAATTGATATTACAAGTAGATGAAAACCACTAGTCAAACAAACAAGTAAGCAAAAATCAGTAAGGACACGGAAGATTTAAACACTATCAAGCAACTTGAGTTAATTGATATTTCCAGAACACTGTACTCAACAACAGCACAATGCACATTCTTTTCACATGAACAGGGATGTTCAATGAGATAGACAACAGGTTGGCCCATAAAACTGGCCTCAACAGATTTAAACCCATTCAGATAATACGGAGTATGTTCTCTGACCATAATGGAATTATAGTATAAATTGGTAACAATTAGATGTTTAGAAAATCCCCATATTTGGAAGTCAGGCAATATATGTCTCCATAATCCACGAGCAAAGGAGAAATCACATGGAAAATGAGAAAATAGTTTGAACTGAGTTATAATAAAAACAACATACAAAACTCTTAGGATGCAGAGAAGCAGATACAAGAACAAATAGGAAATCTGAACAGAGTAAATATTTGTTAAATAAATTGAATTCATTATCAGACCCTTTCCCACAAAATGATCACTTACAAAGCAAAAATATTAATAACATATCGTGGGGTTTATAAAACATGTACAGAAATAAAATATATAGCAACAAGAGAAAAAAGGAGGAGAGGGATGTCTTGGTCCATTTGGCTGCTACAACAAAATACCTGAGACTAGACAACTTACAAAGAACAGAAATTTATTTTCTCACAGCTCTCCAGATTCAAATGACCTCATTAGTGAATTCCACCAAACATTTAAGGAAGAAGTAACACTGCTTTTACACAAAACACTTTAAAGAAATAGAAGATAAGGGAATACTTCCCACCTCAATTTATAAGGCCAGTATATCTTGATTCCAAATCTGACAAAGACATTCAAAGGAAAGAAAATTACAGGCCAATATTCCTCATAAATATAGACGAAAAAATTCTTAACAAAATATCATAAATCGAATCTAAAAGTGTACAACTTTGGACTAAGTAGGAGTTATCTCAGGTATCCAAAGGTAGGTTTAACATCCAAAAAAATTACCCACTATAAATCACCACTTTAAGAAAATAAGGAGAACAATAATATGACCATCTTAAAAGATGCAGATGTAGGATTCAACAGCCATTCATGATTTTAAAATGTCAGATACCAGGAATGAAAGGGAACTTCCTCGATCTGATAAAGGCATCTATGAAAAGCCTACAGATAACATCACATTTCATGGCATAGGACTGAATTCTTCCCCACGATTTGGTCGCGTGGGAGGACAGCCACTCTCACCACTTCCGTTCGACTTTGGTCTCAGGTCTCTGTGCAATAGGAGAAGAAGAAGAAGAAATAAAAAGGTATTGAAATAAGGAAGTAGAACTGCTGCCACTCACAGATGACATAATTATATACATGCAAAACCCTTGTGCTTATAAATAAATTTGTCAAGATTATAAGATTCTAAGTCAATATATGAAACTGTATTCCTATGTACCAGTGATGAATAAGAGGGAAATAAAATGACAACAGCAGTAAAATTTACAACATCAAATCTAGGAATTAACCTAATCAAAGTCGTGTAAGATCTCTACACTGATTTCGAGCTCCTGACCTCCAGCGATCTGCCCGCCTCAGCCTCCCAGAGTGCTAGGATTACAGGCGGGAGCCACCGCGCCAGGCCAAGATCTCTACACTGAAAACTACAAAACACAGCTGTGAGAAATTAAATAAAGACATAAAAATACACACCACATTCACAGATGGAAGACTCAATACTGTTAAGATGCTCAGTGTCCTCAAACTCATCTATAAACTCAACACAATCCCAATCAAGGTCCTGGCAGGACCTTGCGGGGTGAGAGGGGAGAAATTGATGAGCTGATTCTAAAATGCATATGGGTATAAAAAGGACTTAGGACAACTAAAACATTCTTGAAAAAGAAGAACAGGCAGAAGGATTCACAGCATTCAATTTCGAGACTTACTAAAAAGCTATACTAATCAAGACGGTGTGGTTTTGGTGAAAGAATGAATAAATTGATTTGCATAGATCAACAAGCCCCACATCTATGATCAATTTACTTTCAACAAGTTGCCAAGGCATTCAAGAGTGCAAGGAGTCTTTCTAAAAAATGGTGCCGGAGCAACTGGATATACGTATGAAAAATAACACACCCAAGTTCCTACTTTGTCCCATATACCTGTGGTTCTCATGCTGTAATATGCATCAGAACTGCCCAGAGGGCTAATGGAAATACAGATTTCTGGGCCCTATCCTGAGAGTTTCTGATTCAGTAGGTCTTGAGTGCTCAAGAATTTGCATTTTTAACACGTCCTGATCAGTGAAACTTAGACTGCTAGTCTGGAAAACACACTTGGAGATCCACCAACATAACATGAAAATTAACTTGGGACGGACTTAAACGTGGAAGCTCGATGAAAACACAGGAGGGTATCTTCTTGTCCTTGGGCCAGGCAGAAATTTTTCAGACAGGGCCTAGAAAATACTAATCATGACATTTAAAAAAAGAAATTGGTAAGTTGGACTTTGCCAAAGTTAAAATCTTCTGTCCTTTAAGAAAGCATAGAGGCAAGCCACACGTTTGGGTAAAAATATTCACAGAACATCTATCTGACAAAGTATGGTATATAAAGAACCCCTAAATATCCATAACCAAAATACAAAAACCCAACTTAAAAATTGACAAGAGACTTGAACACTTGACATAAGGCGTACGAATACCCAACGAGCACACGAACATGTGCTCGACATTAGGCTTTATGGAAATGCAAATTTAAACCTCAGCAACACATAACTTCACACACACAGAAAAGGCAAAAAATAAGAACAGACAATACCAAACGCTGAGGAGGCCAAGGAGCGACTGGAACAGTACACTGCCGGCAGCAGAGAAAAAGTGATTCGACCACTTTGGAAAACGGCTGTGCAGCTTTTATAAGGATCGGCACACACCTACCCACGCAAGGAGTCCACAGTTTCGCTCCTGTGTATTTACTTAAGGAAAGTGAACACGTGTGTGCGTGACTCCTACAGGGAGGTGATTCACGCTAGGCTCGCCCATGACAGCCCTAAACCGGAAACAACCTGAACGTCCAGTGACAGGTGGGTGAGTTAGCACAGGCGGTTTCTTCACGCCACGGAATAAAAGAGCCTAACAAGGCGGATGAATAAAAAAAGGGAAAAGATGACCCAAAAAGGCACAGGGCAGCAGAGTCTGGAAGCAAAGAGGCCATGCTGTCCCGGCTGTGGCCCGGGCCTGGGACGTGACCAACGCCGCAGGCCCCACGTGGACAGACCAGGCGGGACAGGGAAGACCCAAGCCGCGTCCGTTCCGATCTCCACTGAGTCGAACCAACCTCCGCAACCGAGGTTAGCGGGCCGGGACGACTGCGAGCATGCAGGAGGGAGTGGGCGGCTGGAGAGTTCGGCAATGCGGCTGAGGACCAGGAGAGACCACAAAGGGCAGGGCAGGGTAGGGGGGCTCATGCGGAAGGACATCGCTGGACCCGAGGCCTGGGGTCCCCTGCTCCGCCGAGAGGCAGACCCTTGCCGCGCTGTGGACAAGGTGTAATGCAAGCCTCGTGTAGACCTGTTTCTCTGCGTGCCCCTCCCCCGCCCCACCCGGGGCAGCTGGGGTCCCGCGGGCAGGCGTTAGCAGGGCAGTTAGAAAGCGCTGGCGTCCCAGCCCGCAGGACTCCCAGCGGTGGCAGCACCTTCGACCTGGCCACAGCCCTGCGGTGTGGACCGATGCTCTCACCTGGCCCACCTGCTCCTGGAGCTGGGCCTTCTCGCGCCTGAGCTGGGCCGCCCGCCCCTCCAGCTGCTCCTGCTGCTGCTCCAGGTGCCCGCAGGCCTGCTGCAGCCCCCGGTGCTCAGCCCGCACCTGTGCCAGCCGCTGTTCTGCCTGCGCCAGCTGCTCCCGGGCGCCAGCCCAGCCCAGCTGCAGCTCCGTCCGCTGCTCCCGCAGCTGGTCCCGCTCCTGCTCCAGCTGCCATGGGGAGGGGGGTCGGCGGGGCGGGAGGGCTCAGCATCCAGCCCGTGCACCGCCATGGGCTGGCCACTCCCGTCCAGATCTGCACCCCCTAGGCCTGGCCAGGGCTGCAGGCTCCCTCGGCCCTCCCCCCAAACCCGCTCCTTGCTGGTGGGGGAAGGGGGGAGTCAGTCCAGGAATGGAAAGATCTGGGAGGATGGGTGGAAGGAGGGGCCTGGGGCTGGGAGACCCAGTGCTGGGACAGAGTCTCTCACAGCTACCCTGGGGGAAACTGAGGCCCAAGGCAGGGCCCACCCACCTGGCCCTCACCTCACCTGGAGGACCAGATGGTTCAGGGTGCTCTTGTCCTGAGCCAGCCCTTCCAGCAGGGCGGCCATCTGGGCCAGGGAGTCCCTTTGCTCCACGCCCTCTGACCTCAGCCTCCCCACGAGCAGTTCCAGGTCAGCGTTGCTGGACTCAGCCTGGGGTGGGCACAGCAGGGAGGGACGCTCAGGTTTCCGGCAGAGCTGCTGGTGCCAGGGAAGGAGACAGCCCCACGTTGTGGGGGCCGGGGCTCCGGGTGGGACAGGGTGGCAGATTCCCGCAGTGGGGCGGCCTCTGGGTGTTGGGGTTCCTGCCAGAGGAGGGGGCGAGGAGGCCCAGGGAGAGGCCACTGAGCGGCAGGCGTGGCTGGCAGGGTAAGAGCAGCAAGTGTAGCCCACTGGCTGGGGATGGGGGAGGCTGTGGGTGACTTTGGGAGCTCTGGTGACGGCCGAGGGGCCCAGGTGGGCAGGAGAGAGGGGCACAGGAGGCCAGTGAGGCCAGGCTGGGCCGGGGGGGGGGGCGACGGGCAGAGAGGGGTAGAGGCATACCCGGGCCAGGGCTCCGCGCAGGCCCTCCCTCTCGCTCTCCACGATGTCCCTCTGCAGCTGGGCGGTGCTCAGCGCCTCCCGGGCCCAGGCCAGCTCCTTCCTGAGCTCCGAGACCTTCTCCTCCAGCTGCTGGCTGGGGCCCAAGAGCACAGGACGGGGTGTGAAGTCGCCGCAGGGTGAGCTGGGGCCGCCCCACAGGACCACGGGTCTGGGCAGCCGCCTGCAGCACCCTCCACGCCCAGGGCCGCCCCAAGGCAGGTGCCCTGCCCTCGAGGGCTGGGAGGTGGGGGTGCCATGTTCTCAGTCCACGTGCAGGTGCGGCACCTGTACCTGGGGACACACGCTGGTGGGCTCATCCCGCATGGCCCGCACAGTGGCCGGGCGGCACGAGGGCTGGGCACTGGACTGGGAGCGGGAATCTGGGTCTGGGGGGGACAGTGCAGCCTCGGGGGAGCCTGGAGAGCCCTTGGCCCCCCATCGGGGCCCCGATCCCCAGCGGTGAGGCTGGAAACCCACCCATTCACTCAGTGGATGAGGACGCTGAGGCCTGGGGGGCCCGCTGGTGGCAGAGCCGGGTCTCCGGGAGCTGCCGGCCCACCTGGCCCCTGGCGCCCCGTGACTCTGCCCACCCCCTCCTGGCACTAGCTCTTGCTCCTGCTGCACCCCCCTCCCAGCCTGTGTCCCCAGAGCCGATTCTCCCTGGGAGCAGGAGGAGGTCTGGAAGGAGCACAGGGCCCCCTGTCACATTCAGGGCACAGCGGGAGCCCTGAGGCACCCAGGGTCTGCCCCTCTCCCCAGGCCAGCCCTGCAGACCGTGCAGAGCTCTGCAGGGAGGAGGGGGGACACCCTCCAGCCTGCAACCCTCCCCAGCTCCCGCCCTGACCCTGGGGTCACACGCCCTGCGCAAGGCTCAGCATCTGCCCACTCTAGGGGCCTCGCTGGTCACCCACAGCAGAGTCCCAGGCGTAGTGCTCCTTTCCTCCCTGCTCCCCTTCCAGGTCCCCTGGGCCTGCCCCCTGCCCCCTGAGCCACAGCCCACTCGCCCACCCCTGTCTCCCCAGCAGCCTCCTGACGCCTTCCCACTGGGACTCAGGCCCTGCCAGCTCACACTGGGATGCCCATCTCACCCCGCACAAGCCTGGGCCCTGCTGAGAAGGCCCTTCCTGTCCGCCGCCGCAGGCCTCTTGCACTTCGCTGGGATCCCCACACCCCCGCAGGAGGCCTGCGGATCCGCCTGCGTCTCTGTGCCCACCCCCCTGCGCCTCTGCAGGGTGGGACTGGGCCCCCAGTGCCCAGTACACCGGCCACGCGGAGCAGGAGCGGCCTCGTGTGGGGTGCCTCTGCTCCCTGCGGGGTGTGCCCCTCTCCCCGCCTCCTGCAGGAAGCCTTCCTGACCCGCCAGTCACCCAGTCACGCCCAGCCTGTCCCACATCCCTGCCAGACCAGTGCAGATGTGGGAAGCCCCGCTCAGCCTCTGGCTCAGGACTGACAGGTCCCGGGGGCTGGTGTCAGCCCCTCACCGCCAGCGCAGGGCCCCAGGACTGGCACAGAAGCATCCCGAGCCACCAGACCCGCTGGACCGGGAGGGCACACGGGCCACCCAGCGGGGCGGGGGCAGTTGGGGTTGTATGGGCCATTTTTGAAGGATGGGTGAGACCCCCAGGAGGGGGAAGGGAGAAGGTGGCCCAGAAGGATCGGCGGGGGTCCGGGCAGCCAGGCCGAGGCAGGAGACACAGCAGAGCCCAAGGGATGAGTGGGCGGCGTGGGGGCGTGGAGCTGCGGTGCAGGCGAAGGGCAGCGGGGCGCACTCGGTCTCCGTGGTGGGAGGGGGGCGTCCAGGACTGGCGCAGCCGGGGGGCACCCAGACGCAGGGGAGGAGAGCCCTCAGTGCATTCAGGGGCCGAGGGGGCGGCCTGGACAGGGCAGGCTTTGTCTGGGGGACGCCTGCGCTTTCTCTCTCTCTCCCGCTGGAGGGTCTCATGGAGTTGGGGGGCAGCTGGCCCCGCCCCAGCCGCCGCCGGCCCCGCCCCTCACCTTCCCAAGAGCCCGGCAGCGGACGCCTCCAGCCCGAGGGCCTCTCTCGCGCGCGCCTGCTCCCGTGCGCGCTCCTGCAGGTCCCTCCGCGAGGCGCGCAGCTCCCACCGGCACTCGGACAGCTGCGCGCGGAGCCCGGCGGCCGCGGCCTGCGAGGACTCCAGCCGCACGTGCAGCTCCTGCCCGGCGGGGCAGCGGCGTGAGCCCCTGCGGCCCGGCAGGCCTTTGTCCCCAGGGGCCAGCCAGGGCTTCCGACCCCCCCAGAGAGGACCCTGGTGAGGCCGTCGCCTCCTCCCGGGGCGTGGGGCTCGGTGGCAGGGCTATAAGGGCGCCTCGGCGGAGGGTGCCCCTGGGCTGCGCCGCCCACCTGCTCCCGCCGCCGCCGCCTCTCGATGGCCGCCCGCACGGCCCGCAGCGCGGGGTCCAGCGTGGCTGGGGGCCTGGCGGGGGGCGGGGACCCCTCCTGCTGGGGCGACGTGGCGCGCGAGGGGCTCCGCGGCTCCTCCCCCTCCGTGCTACGGCTCCAGGCCAGCTCCGGGCACCCTGCGTCCGCCTCGGCCTCCTTCCGGGCACAGAGAGGAAGGGTTGCGGGGGACAGAGACCGCAGGGCCACGCCTCGGGACACCCGATCGTCGCCTTTCCCGCGGGAAGGACGGCAGACAGGCCCGCACCTCGGTGACGCTCGCCAGCACGCGCCGCAGGGACCGGACTTCGTCCCTCAAGCGGTCCTCCGCCACCTGGCCTCCGCCGCGCTGGGATTCCTGAAGCCGGGGCGGGGGGCGCTTCTCAGCGAGGCAGACAGACACCCCCGCGCACAGCCACCCGTGTCCCGGCCCCACGAACCAGTCTCCGCACATCCGTCTCCAGGGAAGCGATGGTTCTCTGCTGCTGCCTGTTTTTCTCCGTGAGCTGCTCCACCAGCTGCGTTTGCTCGCAGAGTCTGGGGAGAGGTCGGCGGGGCGTGGGGTGGGGGCCCTGAAGAGGCCCTGACTCTGTCTAGACTCCCACTGGCATTGACCTCTTTGCTGGTGCTGGGGCTACCCTCTGGGTAGGCCTCAGTCCCTGGCCAGACCACATGCCTCTCCCACTATAGAACCTTCAATGGCTCCCACTGTCTCAGGAGTAAAGAGCAGGCCCCGAGTTCAGCATTCAAGGCCCACACCCTGACCCAACTCTCCAACCTCACGCCAGTGGCTGCCTGAGGCTCTGCCCCATCCGTGCGGCACTGCAGGTGGCGTGCTCACCTCCAGGCCTTTGCCCCAGCTGGTCCCTCTGCCTGGAACACCTCTGTCACAGTCAGTGAGTGGCTCCCCCATGGCACCTGGGTCTCCCTTCCCTCGGCCCCAGAGCACTTGGCCCAGGCGCTGGGCGCTGGCCCAGCAGGCTGTCTGGGTCCTCTGGGGCTGGGTCGGGACGCGTTTGACTCGGCTGGCCCCTGAGAGTGGAGAGGGCTGTGCCTGTCAGCCCCGGGGCCCCGGGTTCTGTGGGAGCAGCGCGTGGCCAGCAGGTGGGCCTCACTGGGGGGCTGCCTCCCCGTTTTCTACTGCAGCTGCTCTTGAGAGACTTCTGAGCTCCAGGTATGGGTTTGTGTCCAGAACCTTCTATGCTTACTGTGAGGCCCACAGACCCGGGCAGGAGGGGGCCTGGCCCCTCTGCCCACCTCAGATTCTTTCTTTTCCTTTTTTGGAGACAGAGTCGGGCTAGAGTGCCGTGGCGCCGTCATAGCTCGCAGCAACCTCAACCTCCTGGGCTCAAGCGATCCTCCTGCCTCAGCCTCCCGAGTAGCTGGGACTACGGGCATGCACCAGCATGCTCAGCTAATCTTTTTCTATATGTTTTTAGTTGTCCAGATAAATTCTTTCTATTTTTAGTAGAGACGGGGTCTCACTCCTGCTCAGGCTGGTTTCGAACTTCTCCTGGCCAGTTCCTGCTTTTAGACCTGAAAATTCCACTTCTGGGAGCCAACCACAAGGTTCCTTGAAATCCCCAACATGAGGGGCGTCCTCACTCCTGCCCCCAGGGGACTGGCTCGGGGTCCAGGCCTCCTGCCTGGGGGATGTTCGGTGCCCACTGGGAGAGTGATCGTGGATGGCGAGTCCCACAGTTGACGTGCCCTGGGGTCAGAATGTCGGGTGCACGTCGGGGACCCGCACTGCACACGAGTGACGCGGCTGCACCTTGGGCAACACAGCTGCTCGGCAGGCTGGGGGTGCAGGGGTGCCCCTGCCCTTGTGACCCTCCCTTGTGGGCCTCCTGGCCTGGAGCCCACCTGGCCGGGACCCACCTGGCCGGGACCCACCTGGCCTGCAGCGCCACCTTCTCTGCGTCCCAGCGGCCCTGGAGCTGCAGCATCTCCCCAACCTTGTCCCGCAGCTGCTGCCCCAGGGCGCCACCGGCCGACAGCCGCAGGTTGTAGTCGAGGCTCAGGCAGGCGGTTCGCAGGCGCCGGGCGGTCCTGGCCGCGTCTGCCCGCATGTCCGCGAGACCCCTGGGGACAAGGGGCGCACCCGCGGCTGAGCCTCGGAACACGCCTGCGGGTCCAGCTGGGAGAGGCTGGCCTGGCCACCCTCGGGGGGTCCCACCTGGGCCATGACCAGCCGTGAAGGCGGGGGTGCAGGGTCAGCTGGGAGGGGCGAGCAGGGGTGCAGGGTCAGTTGGGGAGGGGTGAGCAGGGGTGCGGGGTCAGTTGGGGAGGGGTGAGCAGGGGTGCAGGGATAGCTGGGGAGGGGTGAGCATTGGTGCAGGGGCAGCTGGGAGGGGCGAGCAGGGGTGCAGGGGCAGCTGGGGAGGGGCGAACAGGGGTGCAGCCAGGCTCATGGTGCCCGTCACTGCTCTGCCCCCCCACCCCCCTGGGCGTTCCCTGCTGCGCACGCCTGCTTGTCCCTCCCCCGCCCTGGCGACCACTCCCGCCCACCGACTGCCACCGGCCAGTGAGGGATGCGGAGCAGACCTGCCACACCGGGAAGCCTCGAGGAGGCCTTGAGCCCAGTGCCCCGCCCCCTCCACGATGGGCGCGACCCCAGGTGGGTGGTGGCACTCACCGCTCGGCAGCTGTGCGCAGCTCAGCCAGGTGTGCCCGCAGCGCCGTGGCCTGTCTCCACAGCAGGAGGAAGTCCCGGGGCCGCCTCTGGGTCTGGAAGCAAGAGGCCGTGTCCACGTCAGGCGGGCCAGGCGCACCCTCCAAGCCGGCTCCCTCCCAGACACCCCACTGGGCCAGCTCCGTGGGGGCTGGAGTGGACTGGGCGGCCCCAGGCCCCCCACCCGGGGGACAGTGCTGTGTCCCACCCCCCAAGGAAGGGACCACACCCTGGTTCCCACCAGGGCAGCCCCCGAGAGCCATGCCGGGCGCCCCACCCCTGAAGAGCACGGCCTGCTGCGGGGGTGCGTGACGGGGCTGGGGCCCAGGAGCTGCCCTGGACCAGAGCTCCCCTGCTGGGACGGGCACACAGGGCAGTTCCTGGTCTGCAGGGATCTGACGTCCAGGCGCAGGCCTGGCACCTTCAAGGTTCGGGGGAGACGGAAGCAGACAGAGGGTCTCCACCCGTAGCCCACGGTCTAGCAGCACGGAGGGCAGACGGGGCAGCTGCCTGCTGAGCCGGGGCGGGGCGGATGGGGCTGCAGTGAATGGGGGTCTCTGGGGGGGGGTTGTGGGGCAGGACGGGGCTGGGCCGGGGGTGCTCAGCGGTTCCAGCCGTGCTGAGAACTAGGCTGAGGCCCAGCAGCCTCTCGGGGGTCCCCGCACCACCTTCCTAGCCCTCACCCTGCAGCCTCCTGCATGCTGACCTCTGGGGCCCCAGCGGGGACAGACGCCCAGTGCTCTCCCGCATTCCTGCCTCTCCCGGCCCCACCCACACACCCGTGTGTGCTTAAGATGGCGGGCACACCCACCTCCCGCCCGGGCAGCCCACACGGCCACCTCTTCCTTGAGAAGCCTTCCCTGACCCTCCCACCCAATCCCACCTCCGAGGTCACCCGCGTGAGCCCAGTGACGCCTTGCTGTGCACCTGCTGCAGGGCACGGCTCCCGGGGCCTGGCACTCAGAGGTCCCACCGGCTTCAGCCACGCCACCTCCCACTGCCCGGTCGTGACCGCCTAGAGGGCAGGGTGAGACACCTCCCCATGGCACAGAGGGGCGGGCACCGGGGCCAACCTGCCCCACGAACACGTCACATTCCAGACTCAACTTCTGGACGCACCACTGGGCTGGCCAAAGCGGTCAGGAGCACCAGGCGGGAACTGGGGACTTCGGAGCACCCAGAGGAAGGGAGGTGGTTTCTCACCAAACTCAGCAACCTGAACACCAGTTTCCTTGACCAAAGGACAAAGAGCTGAGTCTAGGGCCACCCAAAGTGTGACCCACGTGCAGGTCAGGCTGCTGCCCCAGGAACTTCACTCTCAGTACGGTATGCCAGAGGTGGGGGAGCTAGGGGGGAACTGGTATACCCTCTACATGTGTGCACGTGCCCACACACGCATGCACACACACATACATGAATGCACACACGCACATGCCCCTGCAGTAGACTGTGAGGAAAAATACCCGCCTAGAATGCTCAACAGAGGAAAACAATCTTCCCTGCGGATTTGGAACCACAAGTTGGACTTCGCACAGTTTGCAGCCTGAATTCACACAACCTGGGTGGTCTCGAAAAAACCCAAGCTGAAAATCTCCTTCCACGAGGCCCCAGAGACTGTCAGAGATGCGAGGCACCCATCAGAAGCAAATAAAAATCCTGTCTAGGAAAGACTACGACATTCACCCCAGGTTTTGAAGAATTTTTCACCACGTTCCGAGGAAAATAAGCAACTTTCAGCTAAAAGATAACAAATCACCAAAGACACAAGGAAGCAAAGCACCATGATCGAGAGCCAGCTGAAATAAGAGAGTCAGGACTCGGAAAACTTCACGTGCTGGAACGCCTGACAGAAGCAAAATCCCCCGTGTTCAATGTGAGCCAACAAACAAACGAGAGGCTTGAAAACGTGAGTTAAGGGGAAGATATTTGAGGAAGAATCAAATCAGAACTCTTAAAGATAAAAAACACAATATCTGGAATTTAATCCTCTTAGTGCGGCGTGCCAAAATACCGGCTTTTGTGTCTGGGGCGAAAAGTGCAGCAGGCGGATATATCGGCTCCTACGTAGACCACTGGGGAAGCCGCAGGACACCACAGCTAGGCCGAGACCCTCAGCGCAGCTGGACGAGAGGACAAATTACCTTCACGGGGCGGCGGCCGGCACCGGAGCCTGGACGCCGACCTCTCCCCAGCCACAGCGGAGCCGGAAGACAGAGAAAGGGGATCTTTAAAGTGCGGAGAGAAAACACCTGTCGCCAGTGAGAATGTTTTCCAAGGACAAGGAGAAGACAAAGACCCCAAGTGAGCTCAGGGCTGGCTCCTGCCAGGGCACTTGTCTGCCCGAGGCGGAAGCTGCTACCGTGACCAGCCCAGCAGTGCGCGGACGGCGACCGGGCCGTGGCGGGCGCCACCTGTCCAGGTATCTTGTGCCGGGAGGCCGGCCTCAGAGATCACCTGTGACGACACTCATGGCTCTCCGGGATGCTCCAGCACGGCAGGGCGCCCCCAGCCCCACGCCTCAGTTGGCTGGGCGGGTCTGCGGCTGTGCAGGGCCCGGGCAGTGGGGTCAAACATCCACGTTGCTTTACACGGTCCCTCCGTGGGAAGCGCACTGAGGCTGCCCAGAGCCCCTCGTCCAGGGACACCGTGGACGTGGGGAGGGCAGTTGAGGCCCAGCACACGGCCGCCTCCTCCGGCCTCTGCCTCCACCTGGAGGAAGCACGCTTTCCAGGCGGCTTCAGGGGAGAAATCTGGACAATCTGGAGCGTCCAGAGTTTGCAGACCCCAACAGAGGGCTGTGGGGACGCCTGTGGCCCCTTCCGGGACGGCCCCAGCAGCAGACAGCCGGGTTGCTCCAGACCACACCTTTGGGGGTCCCACATTCTGTGACCGGGAGCAGGGCCGTGAGCACCCGGATACCTCCGTCCTCTGAGGCTGTGCCCAGACGCCCACACGGCTCGAGCTCTCAGTGGCTGTGAGAGGCAGGGTGCAGGGGGTGGGGGCCCCGGCCAGGTGCTGTGTGAGGCCAGGTGGCCCCAGGCGCCTTTGGGGAGCCCTCCTCCTACAGTGTGACCAGGAGCCAGGCCCACGAAGACCACCTGCCTCTCAACTCAGGGGCTCCACGCCTAAGCTGGGATCCGGCCGCGTGCCTCATTCGTGGGGTCCTGCCGTCCGTCCCTCAAGTGGGGCGGGGACCGGGGAGTCCCCCGCGCCAGGAACTCCTGTGGCCAAGCCGGGTGCGGGACATGGCGTGGCGGCAGGGGGCCGTGGTCTTGTCCCCAGGAGGGACGGCCGCTGAAGCCAGCGCACCTCCCCTGGTCCCTGCCCCCCAGCCAGGGCACCCCAGCAGGCGGCCGCCCCGGGGTGGGCGGGCGAGAGCCGGGGCGCACCTCTCTCTCAGCCCCGCGCCTCGGGTCCAGCTCGTGGCGCAGGCGGAGCGCGAGGCCGGTTGTCCATGCCAGCTCCCGGGCCAGGCCGTCGTTGGCCCTCTGCATCTGCTCCAGCTGCTCCCGCAGGAGGGCGTTGACCTGGGACAGGCCGGTGCTCCTGCACAGAAGAAGCCACGTTGGCAGGGCAGCGGCCTCTCCTTAGACAGGCGCTCGGGGTCCAGGCCCCTAAATCAGGGGGTCAAATGCGGCCCTGAGACCCCGGGCCCAGCCGACCCCACAAGCGGTGCAGCGTGACCACCCGCAGTGGCCTCACAGCGGCCCCCGGACCAAAGGCCAGCATCAGGGTGGCACCACTGGGCAGGTGCCAGCCCAGTGCCTCGGTCTCTCCACCTGCCCCTGCTCTCCTGGCTCTGCCCCCATGGCTGCAGATGGTCCTCAATGCCCAGGACGAGGTGCAGAGGACGGAGGGAGGAGCCATCTGGGGTAGGCGGTGTGGGGGGGTAGTCGGGACCCCGGCAGGGGAGCAGCCTCTCCTGAACCCCGGGCCGGGCCTCACCAGGAGCAGGTCTACACCGGCTGTAGGCAGGGACCCCAAATGCACCGAGGAGACGGGACCGGCCCCTGCACCTCCCGGCTGAGCTGCAGGGCCACAGCGGGTCACTCTCCGCTACTCTGCAGTCCTCGGGCATCAGCCTCCACGTGGGTCATTTCCCATCACAACAGGGTGTCACAGTGCTCCTCCGCACTATTGTTCCTTTCCCAGCCCCCCCAGGGTGGACACCTGTGAGATTATTCCACGACTGCTCACCCTCCCGGCCCTGGGAGACGGGGCTGGGGGCTCAGTCCCTCCCAGCTGCCCTGCAGAGAGTGGCGGGGGCCTGAGGACAGGGTCACTGCTGGCAGTGATGGGGGTACTTCTGGGGTGCTGGGAAAGTGCTGGGGACCCAGGATTGCTGCTGGGGGCAGTGTTGGGGGCTGGATTGGTGTTGGGGGCAGGGTGGTTCTTAGGGTCAGGGTTGGTGTTGGGGGCTGGATCGGTGTTGGGGGCTGGGTGGGTGTTGGGGGCAGGGTGGGTGTTGGGGGCAGGGTGGGTGCTGGGGGC
>VSMD01062108.1:0-11355 GCA_008750895.1 Mirza zaza | reverse complement strand
CACAGAGATAAAATGCCATTCTCAGCCGGGCGCGGTGGCTCAAGCCTGTAATCCTAGCTCTCTGGGAGGCCCAGGTGGGCGGATCATTTGAGCTCAGGAGTTCCAGACCAGCCTGAGCAAGAGTGAGACCCCATCACTACTATAAATAGAAAGAAATTAATTGGCCAACTAATATATATAGAAAAAATTGGCCGGGCATGGTGGCGCATGCCTGTAGTCCCAGCTACTTGGGAGGCTGAGGCAGCAGGATTGCTTGAGCCCAGGAGTTTGAGGTTGCTGTGAGCTAGGCTGACGCCATGGCACTCACTCTAGCCTGGGCAATAAAGTGAGACTCTGTCTCAAAAAAAAAAAAAAAAAAAAAATGCCATTCTCATCACATTACAAGAATACATACTATCAAGGTGACTTATTGTTGATGTTAACTCAGGAATGTTTTGTAACAGGGAGGAAAAATAATAATAATAAATGTTACACATCTATATCCCTTATATTAGATAGTTTTCTATTGCTGCTGTAACAAAGTACCACAGACATAGTTGCTTAAAATAACAGCTTTATCATCTTATAGTTCTGGAGGTCATAAGTCTAAAAGTGGGCCTTGTGGGACTAAAATCAAGGTGTTGGCTGGGTTGCATTTCTTCTGGAGGCTCTAGGGAAAAACATGTTCCTTGCTTTTTTCCAGCTTGCAAAGTCTGCCCTCATTTCTTGGCTTGTGGCACCCTTCCAGCAGTGGCATCACTCCAACCCCTGTTGTCTTTCATCATATCTTCTCTCTGATGCTTTTAGGGGGCCCTTATGATTACATTGGGTTCACCTGGATAATCCAAAATGATCTCCCCATCTCAAGGTCCTTAACTTAATCAAAACTGCAAAGTCCCATTTGCCACGTATAGTAACATATTCACAGGTTCTAGGATAGGATTAGGATGTGGACATCTTTGGGGAGTCATTATTCTACCTACCTCACCTTAACTTTCTGAGCGCTTTATTTCATATAATCCTGACACAATTTTATGAGATAATTTCCATTGCTGTCTCCATTTTATAGATGGAGAAACTGAGGCTCAGAGAGGTTAAATAACTCCCTAGGCCCACAAACCTATCATCTGATAATAGATCTAGATTCAAATGTTTCTGCTTTTAACCATTAGTTTATAGTCTTTCAAGAATGAAAATCCTCCCAATTTTATCTTTCTTTGATGATTCAGAAAATATTTTACTATCATAGACTTTTATTCTCAATACTGTTTTCTGTTTTCTTCACTTAGGTTCATTTAGTAGTTTACTCTTTGCGAGAAATAGTGCTAAGTATTGAGGACACAACAATGAATGAAATTTCACCCATCCCCTCAAAGACCTTTGAGTGGATGGGGAAGACACATACCAATTTCAGTTACCATTTTCTTGGGCATTTGCAAAAATCCAATATCACAGAGAATTTTGGCCAACAGGTTACTTAATATGGGATTGTTTTGGCCAAGACCTTGAAATGCAACTCCAAATTCTAGAGCAGTTACAAAGGAGCAAGTTTGATTGGGAGAAGGTGGGAAGACTGTGCAGAAGTGGGAAAATTGAAGACAGAGAAGGGGGAAAATGATCAGCTGGTAAAGAATTATGATGCTGTGGTCAGAAACTTATATTTGACTCCGAGGATGCTGGGTAGCTGCTGAGGAATCTGAGTGGCACTACGCTTGGCCCACTGAGCTCAGTAAATTGTTACTCAGTACAGGAATTGAACAAATAGGTGGCTGTTGCTTTAGGCATAGTAAATGATTTATGGGTAAAAGCAAGCAGTCATTCTTAACCCTGGTTTACAAGTCCCGTTAAGAATTTTAAAATATCTCAGTGCTCTGGGCTCTCGCAGATTATGCTTCAGTTGGCCTAGGCTGGGCAGAGTGAGTGAGTGAGTGAGTGAGTCTGTCTGTCTGTCTGTCTGTCTGTCTGTCTGTCTTAAATTCTCAAGTGATTCTAATCTGTATCCAGGGTTGTTGAGAACTATTAGAAGGAAGAGAGGTCAACAGAAAATAATTAGAAGAGGTTTAGACTCAAGTTGATAGAGTCCTTGACAAAGCATTTATTAACAAGAGCAGAGTGAGTTAGTTTTGATGGATGTTACAGAGGGAAAGGCAGCTGATCTCAATGGTTGCCAGGCAGAGAAGGAATTAGATAAAGATCCATACTTAGGGGGACAAGATATTTTGATCCTATAATTTCCAACACCTAATATAGATCCTTGCACTTAGTAAAAGATCATATAAATATCTATGTCCAAGTAACATTTAGTATATTCAGATAGCTTTTCTTAGCCCGATATTGAGAGAATGAGTCTGATTAGGTGCAAAGGGGAGGAAGGGAGAGATGACAAGCAGCAGTTAACATTTAATGAGCTTCAGTGTGTTCTAGGTATAGTAGGAGGTGTTTTACTTGTATTACCTGATTTACATGAGCTCTTAGGTCACTGAACATAGGGACGTTCTCAGGAGAGCAGACTTTGGACCGCTAGAAAGGAGCCCTGACCTCCTCAGGTGCTGGGGGCTGGTGGGAGGGGGCAGGAGAAAGACAACTGGGAGGTAGGAGAACAGCAGAGATACATGTTCTGTTTTTTAAGTACTATGGTTTGAATGTGTCCCCTCCACAATTCTGGTATTGTCTATGTGATAGTATTCAGAGATGGGGCCTTTAAAAGATGATTAGACCATGAGTGCTTCTTCCTCATTTATGGGATTAAGGCCCTTATAAAACAGGCTTCAAGCAGCATTTGGCTAGCTTGCTGTCTTGCCCTTCCACCTTCTGCCATGTGAGGACACAGTAAGATGGCCCTCACCAGACCACATGCTAGGAACTTGATCTTAGGCTTCCAGCCTCCAAAACTGTGTGAGAAAATACATTTTTTTGTTCTCTATAAATTACCCAGTCCCAGGTATTCTGTTATAACAGCACAAACAGACTAAGACACTAAAGTTTTGTGTAAGTAAGGCCAACTTGTTTGGGGAAGGGAAAAGTCAGAATTATCAGTGAGCTAGTCCCAGAGTGATACATACAGAAAACTTGCCATACAGGTCTGAGCTTAGCACTAGCTGTGTTTGATTAATAGAACTACGCAATGCCTTCACCTCTTTTGTCCTTGTGCAGTGAAGACTGCCTGGTTTTTATTCTAAACCTCCACTCTTGGCTTTATTTATCACATCACCCAAGATAAACACTGCCTACCTGTTTTTCTACCTCACTGTTCCATTTTTAAAACCATGATCACTTATTGGCAGTGCCTCATTGTTCTAGTCAAACCTCCTTAAAACTTGTCCTATGCTGAGAGGCAAGTGCTACCCCTTCTTCTTCCATATGGAGACCTCAAAATATCAGCTTCCATGTGCCCCCAAACTGGTAAGGTGCCTGGAATCCTCTGCTTGGCTCAGTATATCAACTGTAATTATCATCTGAGATTTCTTTTACAAAAAGTATTTTAATTTTTGATTTTATAAACAGTATAACAGTGTTAGAGAAAGTACAGAAAACTGGAAAATATATTTAAAATTCATTTAAATGCCAGACTTAAGAGAGTAGTTACCTATAAGAGGTAAGAGGAATATGATCTGGAGTGCTGTATAGAGGCCTCCAACTCTATTAGTTATGTTTTATTTCTTAAGCTGGATGGTGTTATCACAAAAGTTCTGTTTTGTTCCATGTTATATGTCTCCAATATTTCATAAATCATTGAAGAATTGGTTGTAAATCATACCACCCTAATAATGTCTTGCTCTTTTTATTCATTACTTTGCTGCAAAATCTCAGATCATTCAACTTTGTTCTCCTTGTAAAACTTTAGAGGGAAAATCTCCAACAGATCATATAGGCAAGTATTGTTTTATATGAGAGACTCAATTTTTTAATAATGCTTTTCTGTTTAATCAGAATGAAAATTGAATATTTAATAATCCATGACCAAAACTTTCCACTAGAAAGTAATTACATGTCTGTGTTGCACTGTGATATGATATTCAGCTCTTAAATTCTGTGCTTTTATGACCCTCTCTAAAATGCTAGATTATAAAGGTGAAATGAATCATCTTGTTTTCCAACACCAGAGGGCAGCGAATTTCCTCTTGGAGCAAAACAATCAAAATAATTTTTTTCCATCAAATAATTTCATACACTGAGTAGAATATGGAATGGTATACTTTTAGTTTCTTGACAAATCGAAAAGTAAGAGATTTTGTGCTTTGTGAGAAAGGGTTTAGAGAATCATAGTAGGGCTTTCTCTTGCATGTGCAGTTTTCTGAAAATAGGCATGTTCCCTAAATTAAGGATGAAATATCAGTGGCAAGTGTTGTGCTTCAGTATGGAGTGGGGTGCTAACAGAGAAGAATGAAATAATGTAAGCCAGTAGATGTCAGTGAGCCACTCATACACACTGATGTTTAGCTGAGTTTTCTTAACTTACATTTGATAGATTATCCTTCCCTCATTCTTTTTATTTTTTATTTTATTTTTTTTTTTTGAGACAGAGTCTCACTTTATTGCCTAGGCTAGAGTGAGTGCCATGGCGTCAGCCTAGCTCACAGCAACCTCAAACTCCTGGGCTCAAGCAATCCTGCTGCCTCAGCCTCCCAAGCAACTGAGACTACAGGCATGCGCCACCATGCCCGGCTAATTTTTTTTTTCTATATATATTAGTTGGCCAATTAATTTCCTTCTGTTTTTTAATAGTAGAGATGGGGTCTCGCTCTTGCTCAGGCTGGTCTCGAACTCCTGAGCTCAAATGATCCGTCCACCTCGGCCTCCCAGAGAGCTAGGATTACAGGCGTGAGCCACCGCGCCCGGCCCCCTCATTCTTAAATAAAAGTGATTGGAACAAGGCCAACCCAATGACTTCTTTTCACTAATTATGCTTTTTTTTTTGTCCAATTAAACATTTAAAGATATTTTTACATTGTACCCTAAATTGTCTCTGGCTATTGTATTTTCCTTTTTCTCTTTTATCTCCAGCCACAGCAATTGATAATCTGGTTAGTTGTCTAATCACTAGCAAATACAAATGAGGCAACTTCCATAAAGCAGTAGCATAATCCAGTGGGATAAATATTAATACAATCATGTATTTTAAGGAAGTAAAGGCACTAGGTCCTTATATATACCTACTTTGATTGTGCACTTCTTTCCTATTGCTGCTGTAACAAATTACCACAAATTTAATTGCTTAAAACACAAAAATATATTATAGTTCTGGACGTCAGAAGTCTGAAATGGATCTCGCAGGGCTAAAATCAAGGTCTTGGCAGGAGTGGATTCCCTTTTGGAGGCTCCAGGGGAGCCTGTTTTCTTGCCTTTTCTAGATTCTGAAGTCTGACTGTATCTTGGCTCATAACTACTTTCCTCAAAGCCAGCAATAACTGGTTTAGTCTCTGTCATAATGCCATCTCTCTCCTTCTGCCTTCTACCTCATTTCAGGACCTGTGATTACACGGGGGCCCCCTCTCCCAATTAATCCATGATAATCTATTTTAAGGTCAGCTGCTTAGCAACCTTAATTCCATCTGCAATCTTAATTCCCTACTGCCGTTTAACATAATATATTCACAAGTTGTAGGGATTAGCATGTGGACATCTGTGGAGGAGGGAGGGAAGCATTATTCTACTCACCACAGATGGTTTTGGTGGAATCTTTGAGTCAGGCCAGATTGAAAGAGAAGAGGCAGCTACTTATAGGTCTTGATAGCTTCTAGAAAAATGAATGTTTTCTTTGACCTTACCTGGAATTTTCACATTACTCATTTCTCTAGTTTTTCTTGGGGTTCTGAAAATGAGTATGTGTTCTAGGAGGCATAATTCATTCATTATGTATCTACCGTAAGTATCATAATTTGGCAGAAATGATTGGATTAGTCTATTGGGTCTTGCTTAAGTAGGATAAAAGGCAATTAAGTTTGGAATGAGGAGCTGTATCATGAAAGGTAAGAGGCACAAGGCATTGTTTGAAAGTTTTAGAGGACTCTGAATATAGAAAACCTCATGGGAGCAAGGGCTGCTTAGGTAAAAGGTACGGTACCGAAGTTAATATTGACCTACCTTGCAGTGTTGCCTAGATCCAGGGCTCTGAGTAAAGAAACATTAGATTATAAACCACATCTTCTTGGTACATAAATAACTCCCAAGTTGCATTAGGCTATGTCAAGAGCTTTAGACTAGTAGGGTCCATTTTAGTCCATAAAACTAATAGTCACACTAGCTGGGTATGGTGTCTCATGCTTGTGATCCCACCTTGGGAGGCCAAGGTGGGAGGATCACTTGAGGCCAGGAGTTCAAAACCATCCTGAGCAACATCTCTGGATGTCATCTCTATCCACCCTACGAAAAACCAAAACAATAAAAAACAAAAACAGCAAAACAAAAACAGTCACAGACCAGGTATAGCTTTCATTTGAGTGCCTGTGTGTGTTAGCTTTTTGCACTTATTAATGAGCCAAGTAGTTTAAAAATCCAGTTTTTGTCTGTTTATTCAAAAAATATATTTTTAAAAAATAAATGCCATATGAAAGACAATCTTAATTTTTTCCCAGGTGGTGTAAATTTAATGAGATATAGATGCCACAAATTTGCAAAGTTTGATAAGAGTTGAGCTGTCTTTGAGTTCATTAGTTATGTAGGTCCCAACATGATTATGCTAAATATTGAAGCTAGAACTTCAGCCTTTAAACTAATCAGTAATAGTTTGGAGAATGGTGTATGTTGTGGTATGATCAAGATTTTCTGCTTACTCAGAAGTGAATTGCAAAATTCTGCTCTACTGACAATCTCTGGAGCATTCTGTGTAGTCCCTAAATTTTATGCAGTGACATCATCTAGCCTAGATCAGATGAATGTGTTCATTATTGGGGTCATCCAAGAGAGCAAAAAGTGTTTGCAGCCACTAGGAATATTTATGAGCCAAAGAGAAGTGCTTATCTCAGCACATTTGTAATTGTAGGAGGTTGTCCCTTTATTTTATGTAACTAGTCTTTGTGTTAGGATATTATGCTTTTTCACAATAGATTTTTATCAAAGTTCAGGACTACATACTTAATAAATAAAAAATCTTTATACCCACTGCTTGATTAGCACCTATTAGACAACTGTTGTCATAGTGAGTATCAGAAGTTTCCTATCTATTAGTAATAAATATTGAGAATGTAATGGCTTCACCTTCACAAAAGTCTTAGTGTATAGACTAGGTTTATATTTCTAGCCTTTTGATAAAACTCGACCTCAGGAACATCTTTAAGGAAGGGTTGAAGATTTTAATCTCTTTGGATTGATTTCTTTACACCTTAAAGAAATGTGTAGTGCAGTGATTTTCAAATGCTCATCTGTGGACCAGCTACATCAAAATCACCAGGGGAGCATTATACAATTTCCCTGGAGATGGTAGTTTTATAAGTCTGAGATGGGCCCCAGACAAATTTTAAAAGCACACTAGTTAATCCTAATGTACAACCAGGCTTGATAACTTTTAGATGTTTATTCTAAAGTCAACTAGACTTAAAGTTTAGGAGATTATTTCTCCTTGCTGTTATTAGACCACATCTGTTAAAAATAAGATCAGTATTGATGAATGAAAATTAATAACCTTCTTAAATGGTTTGCCACATTTAAAGGATTGGCTTCGAAGGTAAAATATTTTTACTTTGGAATCAAAGAATGGCAATAACAGCAGATAAACAGATAAACAATAACATCAGTAGAAAACAAAAACATTTGCATAGTGCTTACTATATGTCAGGTACTGCTCCAGTACCTTTAGATATATTATTCACCTAATCTTCATGGCAACCCTGTGAGATACTTTATTATTGCCATATTACATATGAATGTTAGGTATTTTGCCCAGAGTCACCAGGCTAGTAAGTGGTAGAACTGGGATTCAAACCTAAGCCATGAGGCTTACGTAGCTGTACTCTTAACCATTATGCACCATGCTCTGCTTTGCATTTTATCTCATGATTTCTTTATGCTGTGGAGTCCTTTATGTATAATGAGCAGCAGCACAGTCAAGTTGGTTTAAAACCACAGGCTTTGTGGGTAGATTCTACACAGCACTGGCAAAGTAATCTCTCAAGTGAATTATTTACCCTTTCTGGGCCTTAGTTTCCTCATCCAAAAAATGAATTTTACAATATATATTACTTATAAGGTTGTTGGTAAGACTGAATTAAGAAATGTTTTGAAAATATTGAACCTGTGCATTTTATATAAGTACCCAGTCATTTATACCTATCATTATTAATATAAGTTTTGAGACATTAAACAGTCAAGAAGCCTAAAATATGAAAAATTATTGGCAAACAAGACTGTGCAGAAAGTACTGGCAGGCTAGACTTTGACAGTTGTAGGGCTATTTGAATATTCTAGCAAAAATTCTCAAATGCGACAATAGAAATCTATGGTTTGATATACAGAAGTAATCTAGAAGAACCAATTTAAAACATCAGTATTTTTAAAGGGTCATGTGGTTAGGATATTAGTCATAGCTTTTGTGTCATAAAAGTTAAGACCACAGATCCAAGCACCAGGCACAGGTGGTCCATCTCCAGGGACTCATTGCTGCAGGAGAGTACCAAAAGGCCATAGGGAAATTCAATAAGGAAGCACTGTGACAGTCTCCCAAGAAGATTATAGTGGCCAATGGTGAGAACTCCCAAGAAGCAGAAGACATATCTGAGGAAATATCCTTTGGGCAATTCTTGGTGTTTTTGAGATGCCATTTAAGTAATTTTCTTACATGAAGTTATCTTGATCCTGAATAACAAAGAGGAAAAAAATTTTTCCAGGGTTTGACTTTTAACTTACAAGTAGTTCCCCGCCCCCGCCCCCCGAAATCTGGGACATCTGGGAATTTGTATGCAAAATCATCATACCACTACCTATGAAATGACTTACTACCCTTATAATTTCCATTTGCTTCTTATATTAATACAAACTTTCCTAATTTTACTTCTTTCTCTTGTTACTTCCAGGATTACTTCTTAATACACTAATAGATAAGATTCTTCTCATTTGGCCTTCTTTACTAGTCTCTTCTCTCTCTTTTTTTTTGCAATCTGTATTAATGTGTTTATAGCTCCACCTTTGTTCTTTTTACTATTGTTTTCCCAAACTTTGAGTATAGGTGTCTACTGAATAAATTAATATCTAAGTTTCCATTTGAGGCCTTTGCTGATCTAGTGTCAGTTGTAACCCGTGATTTTTGTACATATACTGTATGTTTCAGCCTTGTTGGACTGCTTACTGTACTGTAAACATTTTTCGTCTCTTAGCTTTCTTTTGAGGTTTCACTTGCCTGTTTTGTCCTCCCAAACCCAGAATATCCTCTTGATTTGCTTAAGGTGCAATTAAAAGAACATCTTTTTCTTGGAGTCTTCCATTACCTATTTAAGCATAAATTTTTGTTTCTTTACTTGTAAACCCCCAAATTTGCCTTATCACCTCTACTATATTTCCTGTAAGTCAGTGAAAAATTACTAAACCAGATGTCTGTGTATCATCCAGGGATAACCTCTAACACAGAGCTTTATATATAGACACTCAATAAATAGTTGTTAAATGAATGGATTAATATAAGATCCATTTAGTGAATTTTTGTGGAAAGGCAATATACTGAAACTTTACATAGTTATGAGTTATTTCATGGATTCATCCATAGACAGGTTGAGTATTCCTCATCCTAAATGCTTAGGACCAGAAGTGTTTGGGATTTTTTTTTTTTTTTGGATTTTGGAATATTTGCATATATACAAGGAGATGTCTTGGGGATAGAACCCAAGTCTAAATACAAAATTCATTTATGTTTCACAAACACCTTACATAGATAGTCTGAAGGTAATTTCATACAATATTTTTAATAATTTTGTGCATGAAATGAAGTTTTGACTGTATTTTGACTGCAGCCTGTCATAAGAGGTCAGGTGTGAATTTTTTGCTTGTGGATGTTGGTGGTCAAAAACTTTCAGATTTTGGAGCATTTTGGATTTCAGATTTTTGGATTAGAGATGCTCAACCTGAAGTATATACTTCGTATTAGGCTTACTTGTAAAAGTTTTGAGATTTGTGAGGTTCCAGTTATCTCTTACTATATGCTATCCCACAACTTACTGGCTTGAGACAATATCAATTTTATTTGTTTCCAATTCTGTTGGTCAGCAATTTGGGGTAGCATCAGCTGTTCATTTTTTCTGCTGGCCTCACCCACATCATCTGGGACTCAACTGGGCTTCTTCACATGGTGACATTGTCTTCTAAGAGGGTTGGAGTGGAAGCTGAAAACCACATCAGGCCTAGGCTTGGAAGTCACAAAACATTGCTTCTACCACATTGTGTTGGTCAAAGCAAATCACGAGACTAGCCCAGATTGGTGGGGTAGAGAAGGAGATTCTTCCTCTTGATGAGAGGAACAACAAAGTCACATTGACAAGGAACATTCATACAGGCATAGGAAGAGTTATGACCATCATTGTAGACAATATATCATAAGGATTGGGACCCTTACAATGTTGAGAGATAATCCTCAGTTTTCTTTTGTTTCCTATAAGAAAATTCTTTGGAAAACAGGTTGCACCCAAAGCACTTTGCTGTCTGATAGACTATACTGCCTTTTGGTTTAAATGGATTTTGCTGAGAAATTTTAAAATAAAACCTATGTTCAGGCCCCACTTGCAGAGGTTCCTATTCAGTTCATCTGGAAGAAGCCTTATCATTGACATTTTTAAAAAACTTCCTGTGTTCCTGGACTGTAAAGTTTCCACTGAGAAATTTGCTGCCAGATATGTTGAAGCTCCTTTTTATGTTACTTTTTTCCTTTTTCCTTGCTTCCCTTTAGGACCTTTTATTTATCAATGACCTTTGGGAACTTTATTATTAATGCTTTGAGGTAGTCTTGTTTGGGATAAGTCTGCTTGATGTTCTATTACTTTCTTCCACCTGAATATTTATATCTTTCTCTAGGTTTGGAAAGTTTTTTGTTGTTATTTCTTTGAATAAATTTTCTACTCCAATGTCTCTCGCTGCCTCCGCTTTAAGAACAGTAACTCTTAGATTTATCCTTTTAAGGCTATTTGCCAGATCTTGTAGGCATGCTTCATTTTTTCTTACATTTTAATCCATCCAGGTCTTTTTTTTTTTTTAATTTCAGCATATTATGGGGGTACAGATTTTAAGGTTTCAATAAATGCCCTTTCCCCCCCTCCCCCCACAAGTCTGAGTTTCCAACATGACCATCCTCCAGATGGTGCACATCTCACTCATTATGTATGTATATACCCACCCCCCTCCCCCCTTTCCCCTGCCCAATACCCTATTACTGTAGTACCTATGTGTCCACTTAGGTGC